>CAWVNZ010002508.1:0-80457 GCA_963930735.1 Dioctria linearis | reverse complement strand
CCCTGGCGTAATTAAAATTTGCGACAGTATAAAATTATTTTTTGAATAATTTACTATAGAAAAGGCAATCCCTGGCGTAACTAAAATTTGAGACAGTAAAAAATGAATTTTTGAATAATTTACTATAGAAAAGGCAATCGCAGGCGTAATTAAAATTTGAGACAGTGAAAAATGAATTTTGGAATAATTTGCTATAGAAAAGGCAATCCCTGGCGTAATTAAAATTTGAGACAGTAAAAAATTAATTTTTGCAAAATTTACTATAGAAAAGGCAATCCCTGGCGTAATTAAAATTTGCGACAGTAAAAAATCATTTTTTGAATAATTTACTATAGAAAAGGCAATCCCTGGCGTAATTAAAATTTGCGACAGTAAAAAATTATTTTTTGAATAATTTACTATAGAAAAGGCAATCCCTGGCGTAATTAAAATTTGCGACAGTATAAAATTATTTTTTGAATAATTTACTATAGAAAAGGCAATCCCTGGCGTAATTAAAATTTGCGACAGTAAAAAATTATTTTTGGGAAAATTTACTATAGAAAAGGCAATCCCTGGCGTAATTAAAATTTGCGACAGTAAAAAATTATTTTTTGAATAATATACTAGAGAAAAGGCAATCCCTGGCGTATTTAAAATTTGCAACAGTAAAAAATTATTTTTTGAATAATTTACTATAGAAAAGGCAATCCCTGGCGTAATTAAAATTTGTGACAGAAAAAATTATTTTTTGAATAATTTACTATAGAAAAGGCAATCCCTGGCGTATTTAAAATTTGAGACAGTAAAAAATTATTTTTTGAATAATTTACTATAGAAAAGGCAATCCCTGGCGTAATTAAAATTTGAGACAGTAAAAAATTATTTTTGAATAATTTACTATAGAAAAGGCAATCCCTGGCGTATTTAAAATTTGAGACAGTAAAAAATTAATTTTTGAATAATTTACTATAGAAAAGGCAATCCCTGGCGTAATTAAAATTTGAGACAGTAAAAAATTATTTTTTGAATAATTTACTATAGAAAAGGCAATCCCTGGCGTAATTAAAATTTGCGACAGTAAAAAATGAATTTTTGAATAATTTACTATAGAAAAGGCAATCCCTGGCGTAATTAAAATTTGCGACAGTAAAAAATTATTTTTTGAATAATTTACTATAGAAAAGGCAATCCCTGGCGTAATTAAAATTTGCAACAGAAAAAAATTATTTTTTGCAAAATTTACTATAGAAAAGGCAATCCCTGGCGTAATTATAATTTGCGACAGTATAAAATTATTTTTTGAATAATTTACTATAGAAAAGGCAATCCCTGGCGTAATTAAAATTTGCGACACTAAACAATTATTTTTTGCAAAATTTACTATAGAAAAGGCAATCCCTGGCGTAATTAAAATTTGAGACAGTAAAAAATTATTTTTTGAATAATTTACTATAGAAAAGGCAATCCCTGGCGTAATTAAAATTTGCGACAGTAAAAAATTATTTTTTGAATAATTTACTATAGAAAAGGCAATCCCTGGCGTAATTAAAATTTGAGACAGTAAAAAATTATTTTTTGAATAATTTACTATAGAAAAGGCAATCCCTGGCGTAATTAAAATTTGCGACAGTAAAAAATTATTTTTTGAATAATTTACTATAGAAAAGGCAATCCCTGGCGTAATTAAAATTTGAGACAGTAAAAAATTATTTTTTGAATAATTTACTATAGAAAAGGCAATCCCTGGCGTATTTAAAATTTGAGACAGTAAAAAATTAATTTTTTGAATAATTTACTATAGAAAAGGCAATCCCTGGCGTAATTAAAATTTGAGACAGTAAAAAATTATTTTTTGAATAATTTACTATAGAAAAGGCAATCCCTGGCGTAATTAAAATTTGCGACAGTAAAAAATGAATTTTTGAATAATTTACTATAGAAAAGGCAATCCCTGGCGTAATTAAAATTTGCGACAGTAAAAAATTATTTTTTGAATAATTTACTATAGAAAAGGCAATCCCTGGCGTAATTAAAATTTGCAACAGAAAAAAATTATTTTTTGCAAAATTTACTATAGAAAAGGCAATCCCTGGCGTAATTATAATTTGCGACAGTATAAAATTATTTTTTGAATAATTTACTATAGAAAAGGCAATCCCTGGCGTAATTAAAATTTGCGACACTAAACAATTATTTTTTGCAAAATTTACTATAGAAAAGGCAATCCCTGGCGTAATTAAAATTTGAGACAGTAAAAAATTATTTTTTGAATAATTTACTATAGAAAAGGCAATCCCTGGCGTAATTAAAATTTGCGACAGTATAAAATTATTTTTTGAATAATTTACTATAGAAAAGGCAATCCCTGGCGTAATTAAAATCTGAGACAGTATAAAATTATTTTTTGAATAATTTACTATAGAAAAGGCAATCCCTGGCGTAATTAAAATTTGAGACAGTAAAAAATGAATTTTTGAATAATTTACTATAGAAAAGGCAATCCCTGGCGTAATTAAAATTTGAGACAGTAAAAAATTATTTTTTGCAAAATTAACTATAGAAAAGGCAATCCCTGGCGTATTTAAAATTTGCGACAGCAAAAAATTAATTTTTGCAAAATTTACTATAGAAAAGGCAATCCCTGGCGTAATTAAAATTTGACACAGTATAAAATTAATTTTTGAATAATTTACTATAGAAAAGGCAATCCCTGGCGTATTTAAAATTTGCGACAGTAAAAAATGAATTTTTGAATAATTTACTATAGAAAAGGCAATCCCTGGCGTAATTAAAATTTGTGACAGAAAAAATTATTTTTTGAATAATTTACTATAGAAAAGACAATCCCTGGCGTAATTAAAATTTGCGACAGTAAAAAATGAATTTTTGAATAATTTACTATAGAAAAGGCAATCCTGGCGTAATTAAAATTTGAGACAGTAAAAAATTATTTTTTGAATAATTTACTATAGAAAAGGCAATCCCTGGCGTAATTAAAATTTGCGACAGTAAAAAATTATTTTTTGAATAATTTTCTATAGAAAAGGCAATCCCTGGCGTAATTAAAATTTGAGACAGCATAAAATTATTTTTTGCAAAATTTACTATAGAAAAGGCAATCCCTGGCGTAATTAAAATTTTCGACAGCAAAAAATTATTTTTGGCAAAATTTACTATAGAAAAGGCAATCCCTGGCGTATTTAAAATTTGCGAAAGTAAAAAATGAATTTTTGAATAATTTACTATAGAAAAGGCAATCCCTGGCGTAATTAAAATTTGCGACACTAAACAATTATTTTTGCAAAATTTACTATAGAAAAGGCAATCCCTGGCCTAATTAAAATTTGCGACAGAAAAAATTATTTTTTGAATATTTTACTATACAAAAGGCAATCCCTGGCGTATTTAAAATTTGCAACAGTAAAAAATGAATTTTTGAATAATTTACTATAGAAAAGGCAATCCCTGGCGTAATTAAAATTTGAGACAGTAAAAAATTAATTTTTGCAAAATTTACTATAGAAAAGGCAATCCCTGGCGTAATTAAAATTTGAGACAGTCAAAAATTATTTTTTGCAAAATTTACTATAGAAAAGGCAATCCCTGGCGTATTTAAAATTTGCAACAGTAAAAAATGAATTTTTGAATAATTTACTATAGAAAACGCAATCCTTGGCGTAATTACAATTTGCGACAGTATAAAATTATTTTTTGAATAATTTACTATTGAAAAGGCAATCCCTGGCGTAATTGAAATTTGAGACAGTAAAAAATGAATTTTTGAATAATTTACTATAGAAAAGGCAATCCCTTGCGTAATTAAAATTTGAGACAGTGAAAAATGAATTTTTGAATAATTTACTATAGAAAAGGCAATGGCTGGCGTATTTGAAATTTGCGACAGTAAAAAATTAATTTTTGCAAAATTTACTATAGAAAAGGCAATCCCTGGCGTAATTAAAATTTGAGACAGTATAAAATTAATTTTTGAATAATTTACTATAGAAAAGGCAATCCCTGGCGTATTTAAAATTTGCAACAGTAAAAAATGAATTTTTGAATAATTTACTATAGAAAAGGCAATCCCTGGCGTAATTAAAATTTGAGACAGTAAAAAATTAATTTTTGCAAAATTTACTATAGAAAAGGCAATCCCTGGCGTAATTAAAATTTGCGACAGTAAAAAATTATTTTTTGCAAAATTTACTATAGAAAAGGCAATCCCTGGCGTATTTAAAATTTGCAACAGTAAAAAATGATTTTTGAATAATTTACTATAGAAAAGGCAATCCCTGGCGTAATTAAAATTTGCGACAGTACAAAAATTATTTTTTGAATAATTTACTATAGAAAAGGCAATCCCTGGCGTAATTAAATTTGCGACAGTAAAAAATTATTTTTTGAATAATTTACTATAGAAAAGGCAATCCCTGGCGTAATTAAAATTTGCGACAGTTTAAAATTATTTTTTGAATAATTTACTATAGAAAAGGCAATCCCTGGCGTAATTAAAATTTGCGACAGTAAAAAATTATTTTTGGGAAATGTACTATAGAAAAGGCAATCCCTGACGTAATTAAAATATGAGACAGCATAAAATTATTTTTTGCAAAATTTACAATAGAAAAGGAAAACCCTGGCGTAATTAAAATTTGCGACAGTAAAAAATTATTTTTTGCAAAATTTACTATAGAAAAGGCAATCCCTGGCGTATTTAAAATTTGCGACAGTAAAAAATGAATTTTTGAATAATTTGCTATAGAAAAGGCAATCCCTGGCGTAATTAAAATTTGCGACACTAAACAATTATTTTTTGCAAAATTTACTATACAAAAGGCAATCCCTGGCGTAATTAAAATTTGCGACAGTATAAAATTATTTTTTGAATAATTTACTATAGAAAAGGCAATCCCTGGCGTAATTAAAATTTGCGACAGTAAAAAATTATTTTTGGGAAAATTTACTATAGAAAAGGCAATCCCTGGCGTAATTAAAATTTGCGACAGTAAAAAATTATTTTTTGAATAATATACTAGAGAAAAGGCAATCCCTGGCGTATTTAAAATTTGCAACAGTAAAAAATTAATTTTTGAATAATTTGCTATAGAAAAGGCAATCCCTGGCGTAATTAAAATTTGCGACACTAAACAATTATTTTTTGCAAAATTTACTATACAAAAGGCAATCCCTGGCGTAATTAAAATTTGCGACAGTATAAAATTATTTTTTGAATAATTTACTATAGAAAAGGCAATCCCTGGCGTAATTAAAATTTGCGACAGAAAAAATTATTTTTTGAATAATTTACTATGCAAAAGGCAATCCCTGGCGTATTTAAAATTTGCAACAGTAAAAAATGAATTTTTGAATAATTTACTAGAGAAAAGGCAATCCCTGGCGTAATTAAAAATTTGAGACAGTAAAAAATTAATTTTTGCAAAATTTACTATAGAAAAGGCAATCCCTGGCGTAATTAAAATTTGCGACAGTAAAAAATTATTTTTTGCAAAATTTACTATAGAAAAGGCAATCCCTGGCGTATTTAAAATTTGCAACAGTAAAAAATGAATTTTTGAATAATTTACTATAGAAAAGGCAATCCCTGGCGTAATTAAAATTTGCGACAGTATAAAATTATTTTTTGAATAATTTACTATAGAAAAGGCAATCCCTGGCGTAACTAAAATTTGAGACAGTAAAAAATGAATTTTTGAATAATTTACTATAGAAAAGGCAATCGCAGGCGTAATTAAAATTTGAGACAGTGAAAAATGAATTTTGGAATAATTTGCTATAGAAAAGGCAATCCCTGGCGTAATTAAAATTTGAGACAGTAAAAAATTAATTTTTGCAAAATTTACTATAGAAAAGGCAATCCCTGGCGTAATTAAAATTTGCGACAGTAAAAAATCATTTTTTGAATAATTTACTATAGAAAAGGCAATCCCTGGCGTAATTAAAATTTGCGACAGTAAAAAATTATTTTTTGAATAATTTACTATAGAAAAGGCAATCCCTGGCGTAATTAAAATTTGCGACAGTATAAAATTATTTTTTGAATAATTTACTATAGAAAAGGCAATCCCTGGCGTAATTAAAATTTGCGACAGTAAAAAATTATTTTTGGGAAAATTTACTATAGAAAAGGCAATCCCTGGCGTAATTAAAATTTGCGACAGTAAAAAATTATTTTTTGAATAATATACTAGAGAAAAGGCAATCCCTGGCGTATTTAAAATTTGCAACAGTAAAAAATTATTTTTTGCAAAATTTACTATAGAAAAGGCAATCCCTGGCGTATTTAAAATTTGCGACAGTAAAAAATTATTTTTTGAATAATTAACTATAGAAAAGGCAATCCCTGGCGTAATTAAAATTTGCGACAGTAAAAAATTATTTTTGGCAAAATTTGCTATAGAAAAGCAATCCCTGGCGTATTTAAAATTTGCGACAGTATAAAATTAATTTTTGAATAATTTACTATAGAAAAGGCAATCCCTGGCGTAATTAAAATTTGCGACAGTAAAAAATTACTTTTTGAATAATTTACTATAGAGAAGGCAATCCCTGGCGTAATTAAAATTTGCGACAGTAAAAAATTATTTTTTGAAGAATTTACTATAGAAAAGGCAATCCCTGGCGTAATTATAATTTGCGACAGTAAAAAATTAATTTTTGAATAATTTACTATAGAAAAGGCAATCCCTGGCGTAATTAAAACTTGCGACAGTAAAAAATTATTTTTTGCAAAATTTACTATAGAAAAGGCAATCCCTGGCGTAATTATAATTTGCGACAGTAAAAAATGAATTTTTGAATAATTTACTAAACAAAAGGCAATCCATGGCGTATTTAAAATTTGCAACAGTAAAAAATTATTTTTTGAATAATTTACTATAGAAAAGGCAATCCCTGGCGTATTTAAAATTTGCGACAATAAAAAATTGTTTTTTGAATAATTTACTATAGAAAAGGCAATCCCTGGCGTAATTAAAATTTGCGACAGTAAAAAATTACTTTTGGCAAAATTTGCTACAGAAAAGGCAATCCCTGGCGTATTTAAAATTTGCGACACTAAAAAATTAATTTTTGCAAAATTTACTATAGAAAAGGCAATCCCTGGCGTAATTAAAACTTGCGACAGTAAAAAATTATTTTTTGCAAAATTTACTATAGAAAAGGCAATCCCTAGCGTAATTAAAATTTGCGACACTAAACAATTATTTTTTGAATAATTTACTATAGAAAAGGCAATCCCTGGCGTAATTAAAATTTGCGACAGTAAAAAATTATTTTTTGCAAAATTTACTATAGAAAAGGCAATCCCTGGCGAAATTAAAATTTGCGACAGTAAAAAATGAATTTTTGAATAATTTACTATAGAAAAGGCAATCCCTGGCGTAATTAAAATTTGCGACACTAATAAATTATTTTTTGAATAATTTACTATAGAAAAGGCAATCCCTGGCGTATTTAAAATTTGCAATAGTAAAAAATTATTTTTTGCAAAATTTACTATAGAAAAGGCAATCCCTGGCGTAATTAAAATTTGCGACAGTAAAAAATGAATTTTTGAATAATTTACTATAGAAAAGGCAATCCCTGGCGTAATTAAAATTTGCGACACTAAAAAATTATTTTTTGAATAATTTACTATAGAAAAGGCAATCCCTGGCGTAATTAAAATTTGCGACAGTAAAAGTTTATTTTTTGCAAAATTTACTATAGAAAAGGCAATCCCTGGCGTAATTAAAATTTGCGACAGTAAAAAATGAATTTTTGAATAATTTACTATAGAAAAGGCAATCCCTGGCGTAATTAAAATTTGCGACACTAATAAATTATTTTTTGAATAATTTACTATAGAAAAGGCAATCCCTGGCGTATTTAAAATTTGCAACAGTAAAAAATTATTTTTTGCAAAATTTACTATAGAAAAGGCAATCCCTGGCGTAATTAAAATTTGGGACAGTAAAAAATGAATTTTTGAATAATTTACTATAGAAAAGCAATCCCTGGCGTATTTAAAATTTGCAACAGTAAAAAATTATTTTTTGAATAATTTACTATAGAAAAGGCAATCCCTGGCGTATTTAAAATTTGCGACAGTAAAAAATTATTTTTTGAATAATTTACTATAGAAAAGGCAATCCCTGGCGTAATTAAAATTTGCGACACTAAAAAATTATTTTTTGCAAAATTTACTATAGAAAAGGCAATCCCTTGCGTAATTAAAATTTGAGACAGTAAAAAATTATTTTTTGAATAATTTACTATAGAAAAGGCAATAGCTGGCGTAATTATAATTTGCGACAGTATAAAATTATTTTTTGAATAATTTACTATAGAAAAGGCAATCCCTGGCGTAATTAAAATTTGCGACCGTATAAAATTATTTTTTGAATAATTTACTATAGAAAAGGCAATCCCTGGCGTATTTAAAATTTGCGACAGTAAAAAATTATTTTTGGCAAAATTTACTATAGAAAAGGCAATCCCAGGCGTAATTAAAATTTGCGACAGTAAAAAATGAATTTTTGAATAATTTACTATACAAAAGGCAATCCCAGGCGTATTTAAAATTTGCAACAGTAAAAAATTATTTTTTGAATAATTTACTATAGAAAAGGCAATCCCTGGCATATTTAAAATTTGCGACAATAAAAAATTGTTTTTTGAATAATTTACTATAGAAAAGGCAATCCCTGGCGTAATTAAAATTTGCGACAGTAAAAAATTATTTTTGGCAAAATTTTCTACAGAAAAGGCAATCCCTGGCGTAATTAAAATTTGCGACACTAAAAAATTAATTTTTGCAAAATTTACTATAGAAAAGGCAATCCCTGGCGTAATTAAAACTTGCGACACAAAAAAATTATTTTTTGCAAAATTTACTATAGAAAAGGCAATCCCTAGCGTAATTAAAATTTGCGACACTAAACAATTATTTTTTGCAAAATTTACTATAGAAAAGGCAATCCCTGGCGTAATTAAAATTTGCGACAGTAAACAATTATTTTTTGCAAAATTTACTATAGAAAAGGCAATCTCTGGCGTAATTAAAATTTGCGACACTAAAAAATGAATTTTTGAATAATTTACTATAGAAAAGGCAATTTCTGGCGTATTTAAAATTTGCGACAGTAAAAAATTATTTTTTGAATAATTTACTATAGAAAAGGCAATCCCTGGCGTAATTAAAATTTGCGACACTAAAAAATTATTTTTTGCAAAATTTACTATAGAAAAGGCAATCCCTTGCGTAATTAAAATTTGAGACAGTAAAAAATTATTTTTTGAATAATTTACTATAGAAAAGGCAATACCTGGCGTAATTATAATTTGCGACAGTATAAAATTATTTTTTGAATAATTTACTATAGAAAAGGCAATCCCTGGCGTAATTAAAATTTGCGACCGTATAAAATTATTTTTTGAATAATTTACTATAGAAAAGGCAATCCCTGGCGTAATTAAAATTTGCGACAGTAAAAAATTATTTTTGGCAAAATTTACTATAGAAAAGGCAATGCCAGGCGTAATTAAAATTTGCGACAGTAAAAAATGAATTTTTGAATAATTTACTATACAAAAGGCAATCCCTGGCGTATTTAAAATTTGCAACAGTAAAAAATTAATTTTTGAATAATTTACTATAGAAAAGGCAATCCCTGGCGTATTTAAAATTTGCGACAATAAAAAATTGTTTTTTGAATAATTTACTATAGAAAAGGCAATCCCTGACGTAATTAAAATTTGCGACAGTAAAAAATTATTTTTGGCAAAATTTTCTACAGAAAAGGCAATCCCTGGCGTAATTAAAATTTGCGACACTAAAAAATTAATTTTTGCAAAATTTACTATAGAAAAGGCAATCCCTGGCGTAATTAAAATTTGCGACAGTAAAAAATGAATTTTTGAATAATTTACTATAGAAAAGGCAATCCCTGGCGTAATTAAAATTTGCGACACTAAAAAATTATTTTTTGAATAATTTACTATAGAAAAGGCAATACCTGGCGTAATTAAAATTTGCGACAGTAAAAAATGAATTTTTGAATAATTTACTATAGAAAAGGCAATCCCTGGCGTAATTAAAATTTGCGACAGTAAAAAATTATTTTTTGCAAAATTTACTATAGAAAAGGCAATCCCTGGCGTAATTAAAATTTGCGACAGTAAACAATTATTTTTTGCAAAATTTACTATAGAAAAGGCAATCCCTGGCGTAATTAAAATTTGCGACACTAAAAAATTATTTTTTGAATAATTTACTATAGAAAAGGCAATCCCTGGCGTAATTAAAATTTGCGACAGTAAAAAATTATTTTTCGCAAAATTTACTATAGAAAAGGCAATCCCTGGCGTAATTAAAATTTGCGACAGTAAAAAATGAATTTTTGAATAATTTACTATAGAATAGGCAATCCCTAGCGTAATTAAAATTTGCGACACTAATAAATTATTTTTTGAATAATTTACTATAGAAAAGGCAATCCCTGGTGTATTTAAAATTTGCAACAGTAAAAAATTATTTTTTGCAAAATTTACTATAGAAAAGGCAATCCCTGGCGTAATTAAAATTTGCGACAGTAAAAAATGAATTTTTGAATAATTTACTATAGAAAAGGCAATCCCTGGCGTAATTAAAATTTGTGACAGAAAAAATTATTTTTTGAATAATTTACTATAGAAAAGGCAATCCCTGGCGTAATTAAAATTTGCGACACTAAAAAATTATTTTTGGCAAAATTTACTATAGAAAAGGCAATCCCTGGCGTATTTAAAATTTGCGAGAGTATAAAATTATTTTTTGAATAATTTACTATAGAAAAGGCAATCCCTGGCGTATTTAAAATTTGCAACAGTAAAAAATTATTTTTTGAATAATTTACTATAGAAAAGGCAATCCCTGGCGTAATTAAAATTTGAGACAGTAAAAAATGAATTTTTGAATAATTTACTATAGAAAGGGCAATCCCTGGCGTAATTAAAATTTGCGACAGTAAAAAATTATTTTTTGCAAAATTTACTATAGAAAAGGCAATCCCTGGCGTAATTAAAATTTGCGACAGTAAAAAATTATTTTTTGCAAAATTTACTATAGAAAAGGCAATCCCTGGCGTAATTAAAATTTGAGACAGTAAAAAATGAATTTTTGAATAATTTACTATAGAAAAGGCAATCCCTGGCGTAATTAAAATTTGCGACACTAAAAAATTATTTTTTGAATAATTTACTATAGAAAAGGCAATCCCTGGCGTAATTAAAATTTCCGACAGTAAAAAATTATTTTTTGCAAAATTTACTATAGAAAAGGCAATCCCTGGCGTAATTAAAATTTGCGACAGTAAAAAATGAATTTTGAATAATTTGCTATAGAAAAGGCAATCCCTGGCGTAATTAAAATTTGCGACACTAAAAAATTATTTTTTGAATAATTTACTATAGAAAAGGCAATCCCTGGCGTAATTAAATTTGCGACAGTAAATAATGAATTTTTGAATAATTTACTATAGAAAAGGCAATCCCTGGCGTAATTAAAATTTGAGACAGTAAAAAATTATTTTTTTAATAATTTACCATAGAAAAGGCAATCCCTGGCGTAATTAACATTTGCGACAGTAAAAAATTATTTTTTGAATAATTTACTATAGAAAAGGCAATCCCTGGCGTAATTAAAATTTGAGACAGTATAAAATTATTTTTTGAATAATTTACTATAGAAAAGGCAATCCCTGGCGTATTTAAAATTTGCGACAGTAAAAAATGAATTTTTGAATAATTTACTATAGAAAAGGCAATCCCTGGCGTAATTAAAATTTGCGACAGTAAAAAATTATTTTTTGCAAAATTTACTATAGAAAAGGCAATCCCTGGCGTAATTAAAATTTGCGACAGTAAAAAATTATTTTTTGAATAATTTACTATAGAAAAGGCAATCCCTGGCGTAATTAAAATTTGCGACAGTAAAAAATGAATTTTTGAATAATTTACTAGAGAAAAGGCAATCCCTGGCGTAATTATAATTTGCGACAGTAAAAAATTATTTTTTGAATAATTTACTATAGAAAAGGCAATCCCTGGCGTAATTAAAATTTGAGACAGTAAAAAATGAATTTTTGAATAATTTACTATAGAAAAGGCAATCCCTGGCGTAATTATAATTTGCGACAGTATAAAAGTATTTTTTGAATAATTTACTATAGAAAAGGCAATCCCTGGCCTAATTAAAATTTGCGACAGTAAAAAATGAATTTTTGAATAATTTACTAGAGAAAAGGCAATCCCTGGCGTAATTATAATTTGCGACAGTAAAAAATTATTTTTTGAATAATTTACTATAGAAAAGGCAATCCCTGGCGTTATTAAAATTTAAGACAGTAAAAAATGAATTTTTGAATAATTTACTATAGAAAAGGCAATCCCTGGCGTAATTATAATTTGCGACAGTATAAAAGTATTTTTTGAATAATTTACTATAGAAAAGGCAATCCCTGGCGTAATTAAAATTTGCGACACTAAAAAATGAATTTTTGAATAATTTACTATAGAAAAGGCAATCCCTGGCGTAATTAAAATTTGCGACACTAAACAATTATTTTTTGCAAAATTTACTATAGAAAAGGCAATCCCTGGCGTAATTAAAATTTGTGACAGAAAAAAATATTTTTTGAATAATTTACTATAGAAAAGGCAATCCCTGGCGTAATTATAATTTGCGACAGTATAAAATTATTTTTTGAATAATTTACTATAGAAAAGGCAATCCCTGGCGTAATTAAAATTTGCGACACTAAACAATTAGTTTTTGAATAATTTACTATAGAAAAGGCAATCCCTGGCGTAATTAAAATTTGCGACAGTAAAAAATGAATTTTTGAATAATTTACTATAGAAAAGGCAATCCCTGGCGTAATTAAAATTTGCGACAGTAAAAAATTATTTTTTGAATAATTTACTATAGAAAAGGCAATCCCTGGCGTATTTAAAATTTGCAACAGTAAAAAATTATTTTTTTGGAAAATTTACTATAGAAAAGGCAATCCCTGGCGTATTTAAAATTTGCGACAGTAAAAAATTAATTTTTGCAAAATTTACTATAGAAAAGGCAATCCCTGGCGTAATTAAAACTTGCGACAGTAAAAAATTATTTTTTGAATAATTTACTATAGAAAAGGCAATCCCTGGCGTAATTAAAACTTGCGACAAAAAAAAATTATTTTTTGAATAATTTACTATAGAAAAGGCAATCCCTGGCGTAATTATAATTTGCGACAGAAAAAAATTATTTTTTGAATAATTTACTATAGAAAAGGCAATCCCTGGCGTAATTAAAATTTGCGACACTAAACAATTATTTTTTGCAAAATTTACTATAGAAAAGGTAATCCCTGGCGAAATTAAAATTTGAGACAGTAAAAAATTATTTTTTGAATAATTTACTATAGAAAAGGCAATCCCTGGCGTACTTATAATTTGCAACAGTAAAAAATTATTTTTGCAAAATTTACTATAGAAAAGGCAATCCCTGGCGTAATTAAAATTTGCGACAGTAAAAAATTATTTTTTGAATAATTTACTATAGAAAAGGCAATTTCTGGCGAAATTAAAATTTGCGACAGTAAAAAATTATTTTTGGCAAAATTTACTGTAGAAAAGGCAATCCCTGGCGTATTTAAAATTTGCGACAGTATAAAATTAATTTTTGGATAATTTACTATAGAAAAGGCAATCCCTGTCGTAATTAAAATTTGCGACAGTAAAAAATTAATTTTTGAATAATTTACTATAGAAAAGGCAATCCCTGGCGTAATTAAAATTTGAGACAGTAAAAAATGAATTTTTGAATAATTTACTATAGAAAAGGCAATCCCTGGCGTAATTAAAATTTGTGACAGAAAAAATTATTTTTTGAATAATTTACTATAGAAAAGGCAATCCCTGGCGTAATTAAAATTTGCGACAGTAAAAAATTATTTTTTGAATAATTTACTATAGAAAAGGCAATCCCTGGCGTAATTAAAATTTGCGACAGTAAAAAATTATTTTTGGCAGAATTTACTATAGAAAAGGCAATCCCTGGCGTATTTAAAATTTGCGACAGTACAAAATTATTTTTTGAATAATTTACTATACAAAAGGCAATCCTTGGCGTATTTAAAATTTGCAACAGTAAAAAATGAATTTTTGAATAATTTACTAAAGAAAAGGCAATCCCTGGCGTTATTAAAATTTGCGACAGTAAAAAATGAATTTTTGAATAATTTACTATAGAAAAGGCAATCCCTGGCGTAATTAAAATTTGAGACAGTAAAAAATTATTTTTTGAATAATTTACTATAGAAAAGGCAATCCCTGGCGTAATTAAAATTTGCGACAGAAAAAAATTAATTTTTGAATAATTTACTATAGAAAAGGCAATCCCTGGCGTAATTAAAATTTGCGACAGTAAAAAATTATTTTTTGAATAATTTACTATAGAAAAGGCAATCCCTGGCGTAATTAAAATTTGCGACAATAAAAAATTAGTTTTTGCAAAATTTACTATAGAAAAGGCAATCCCTGGCGTAATTAAAATTTGCGACAGTAAAAAATTATTTTTTGAATAATTTACTATAGAAAAGGCAATCCCTGGCGTAATTAAAATTTGCGACAGAAAAAAATTAATTTTTCAATAATTTACTATAGAAAAGGCAATCCCTGGCGTAATTAAAATTTGCGACAGTAAAAAATTATTTTTTGCAAAATTTACTATAGAAAAAGCAATCCCTGGCGTAATTAAAATTTGCGACAGTAAAAAATTAGTTTTTGCAAAATTTACTATAGAAAAGGCAATCCCTGGCGTAATTAAAATTTGCGACAGTAAAAAATTATTTTTTGAATAATTTACTATAGAAAAGGCAATCCCTGGCGTAATTAAAATTTGCGACACTAAACAATTATTTTTGCAAAATTTACTATAGAAAAGGCAATCCCTGGCATAATTAAAATTTGAGACAGTAAAAAATGAATTTTTGAATAATTTACTATAGAAAAGGCAATCCCTGGCGTAATTAAAATTTGTGACAGAAAAAATTATTTTTTGAATAATTTACTATAGAAAAGGCAATCCCTGGCGTAATTAAAATTTGCGACAGTAAAAAATTATTTTTTGAATAATTTACTATAGAAAAGGCAATCCCTGGCGTAATTAAAATTTGCGACAGTAAAAAAATATTTTGGCAAACTTTACTATAGAAAAGGCAATCCCTGGCGTATTTAAAATTTGCGACAGTATAAAACTAATTTTTGAATAATTTACTATAGAAAAGGCAATCCCTGGCGTAATTAAAACTTGCGACAGTAAACAATTATTTTTTGCAAAATTTACTATAGAAAAGGTAATCCCTGGCGTAATTAAAATTTGAGACAGTAAAAAATTATTTTTTGAATAATTTACTATAGAAAAGGCAATCCCTGGCGTACTTATAATTTGCAACAGTAAAAAATTATTTTTTGAATAATTTACTATAGAAAAGGCAATCCCTGGCGTAATTAAAATTTGCGACACTAAACAATTATTTTTTGCAAAATTTACTATAGAAAAGGCAATCCCTGGCGTAATTAAAATTTGAGACAGTAAAAAATGAATTTTTGAATAATTTACTATAGAAAAGGCAATCCCTGGCGTAATTAAAATTTGTGACAGAAAAAATTATTTTTTGAATATTATACTATAGAAAAGGCAATCCCTGGCGTAATTAAAATTTGCGACAGTAAAAAATTATTTTTTGAATAATTTACTATAGAAAAGGCAATCCTGGCGTAATTAAAATTTGCGACAGTAAAAAAAATATTTTGGCAAACTTTACTATAGAAAAGGCAATCCCTGGCGTATTTAAAATTTGCGACAGTAAAAAATTAATTTTTGCAAAATTTACTATAGAAAAGGCAATCCCTGGCGTAATTAAAACTTGCGACAGTAAAAAATTATTTTTTGAATAATTTACTATAGAAAAGGCAATCCCTGGCGTAATTAAAACTTGCGACAGTAAAAAAATTTTTTTTTGAATAATTTACTATAGAAAAGGCAATCCCTGGCGTAATTATAATTTGCGACAGAAAAAATTATTTTTTGAATAATTTACTATAGAAAAGGCAATCCCTGGCGTAATTAAAATTTGCGACACTAAACAATTATTTTTTGCAAAATTTACTATAGAAAAGGTAATCCCTGGCGTAATTAAAATTTGAGACAGTAAAAAATTATTTTTTGAATAATTTACTATAGAAAAGGCAATCCCTGGCGTACTTATAATTTGCAACAGTAAAAAATTATTTTTTGAATAATTTACTATAGAAAAGGCAATCCCTGGCGTAATTATAATTTGCGACAGTAAAAAATTATTTTTAGAATAATTTACTATAGAAAAGGCAATCCTGGTGTAATTAAAATTTGCGACACTAAACAATTATTTTTTGCAAAATTTACTATAGAAAAGGCAATCCCTGGCGTAATTAAAATTTGAGACAGTAAAAAATGAATTTTTGAATAATTTACTATAGAAAAGGCAATCCCTGGCGTAATTATAATTTGCGACAGTAAAAAATTATTTTTTGAATAATTTACTATAGAAAAGGCAATCCCTGGCGTAATTAAAATTTGTGACACTAAACAATTAGTTTTTGAATAATTTACTATAGAAAAGGCAATCCCTGGCGTAATTAAAATTTGCGACAGTAAAAAATGAATTTTTGAATAATTTACTATAGAAAAGGCAATCCCTGGCGTAATTAAAATTTGCGAAAGTAAAAAATTATTTTTTGAATAATTTACTATAGAAAAGGCAATCCCTGGCGTAATTAAAATTTGCTACAGTAAAAAATTATTTTTGGCAAAATTTACTGTAGAAAAGGCAATCCCTGGCGTATTTAAAATTTGCGACAGTATAAAATTAATTTTTGGATAATTTACTATAGAAAAGGCAATCCCTGGCGTAATTAAAATTTGCGACAGTAAAAAATTAATTTTTGAATAATTTACTATAGAAAAGGCAATCCCTGGCGTAATTAAAATTTGAGACAGTAAAAAATGAATTTTTGAATAATTTACTATAGAAAAGGCAATCCCTGGCGTAATTAAAATTTGTGACAGAAAAAATTATTTTTTGAATAATTTACTATAGAAAAGGCAATCCCTGGCGTAATTAAAATTTGCGACAGTAAAAAAATATTTTTTGAATAATTTACTATAGAAAAGGCAATCCCTGGCGTAATTAAAATTTGCGACAGTAAAAAATTATTTTTGGCAGAATTTACTATAGAAATGGCAATCCCTGGCGTATTTAAAATTTGCGACAGTATAAAATTATTTTTTGAATAATTTACTATACAAAAGGCAATCCTTGGCGTATTTAAAATTTGCAACAGTAAAAAATGAATTTTTGAATAATTTACTATAGAAAAGGCAATCCCTGTCGTAATTAAAATTTGCGACAGTAAAAAATTAATTTTTGAATAATTTACTATAGAAAAGGCAATCCCTGGCGTAATTAAAATTTGAGACAGTAAAAAATTATTTTTTGAATAATTTACTATAGAAAAGGCAATCCCTGGCGTAATTAAAATTTGCGACAGAAAAAAATTAATTTTTGAATAATATACTTTAGAAAAGGCAATCCCTGGCGTAATTAAAATTTGCGACAGTAAAAAATTATTTTTTGCAAAATTTACTATAGAAAAGGCAATCCCTGGCGTAATTAAAATTTGCGACAATAAAAAATTAGTTTTTGCAAAATTTACTATAGAAAAGGCAATCCCTGGCGTAATTAAAATTTGCGACAGTAAAAAAATTATTTTTTGAATAATTTACTATAGAAAAGGCAATCCCTGGCGTAATTAAAATTTGCGACAGAAAAAAATTAATTTTTGAATAATTTACTATAGAAAAGGCAATCCCTTGCGTAATTAAAATTTGCGACAGTAAAAAATTATTTTTTGCAAAATTTACAACAGTAAAAAATGAATTTTTGAATAATTTACTATAGAAAAGGCAATCCCTGGCGTATTTAAAATTTGCAACAGTAAAAAAATGAATTTTTGAATAATTTACTATAGAAAAGGCAATCCCTGGCGTAATTAAAATTTGCGACAGTAAAAAATGAATTTTTTAATAATTTACTATAGAAAAGGCAATCCCTGGCGTAATTAAAATTTGAGACAGTAAAAAATTATTTTTTGAATAATTTACTATAGAAAAGGCAATCCCTGGCGTAATTAAAATTTGCGACAGAAAAAAATTAATTTTTGAATAATTTACTATAGAAAAGGCAATCCCTGGCGTAATTAAAATTTGCGACAGTAAAAAATTATTTTTTGCAAAATTTACTATAGAAAAGGCAATCCCTAGCGTAATTAAAATTTGCGACAATAAAAAATTAGTTTTTGCAAAATTTACTATAGAAAAGGCAATCCCTGGCGTAATTAAAATTTGCGACAGTAAAAAATTATTTTTTGAATAATTTACTATAGAAAAGGCAATCCCTGG
Source organism: Dioctria linearis (assembly GCA_963930735.1). Lineage (NCBI taxonomy): Eukaryota > Metazoa > Arthropoda > Insecta > Diptera > Asilidae > Dioctria > Dioctria linearis. The sequence continues at coordinate 61,946 of CAWVNZ010002508.1, read as the reverse complement.
CGTAATTAAAATTTGCGACAGAAAAAAATTAATTTTTGAATAATTTACTATAGAAAAGGCAATCCCTGGCGTAATTAAAATTTGCGACAGTAAAAAATTATTTTTTGCAAAATTTACTATAGAAAAGGCAATCCCTGGCGTTATTAAAATTTGCGACAGTAAAAAATTAGTTTTTGCAAAATTCACTATAGAAAAGGCAATCCCTGGCGTAATTAAAATTTGCAACAGTAAAAAATGAATTTTTGAATAATTTACTATAGAAAAGGCAATCCCTGGCGTAATTAAAATTTGCGACAGTAAAAATGAATTTTTGAATAATTTACTATAGAAAAGGCAATCCCTGGCGTAATTAAAATTTGTGACAGAAAATTTTTTTTTTAATAATTTACTATAGAAAAAGCAATTCCTGGCGTAATTAAAATTTGCGACAGTATAAAATGAATTTTTGAATAATTTACTATAGAAAAGGCAATCCCTGGCGTAATTAAAATTTGAGACAGTAAAAAATTATTTTTGAATAATTTACTATAGAAAAGGCAATCCCTGTCGTAATTAAAATTTGAGACACTAAACAATAATTTTTTGCAAAATTTACTATAGAAAAGGCAATCCCTGGCGTAATTAAAATTTGCGACAGAAAAAATTATTTTTTGAATAATTTACTATAGAAAAGGCAATCCCTGGCGTAATTAAAATTTGAGACAGTAAAAAATGAATTTTTGAATAATTTACTATAGAAAAGGCAATCCCTGGCGTAATTAAAATTTGCGACATAAAAAAATTAATTTTTGAATAATTTACTATAGAAAAGGCAATCCCTGGCGTAATTAAAATTTGAGACAGTAAAAAATTATTTTTTGCAAAATTTACTATAGAAAAGGCAATCCCTGGCGTAATTAAAATTTGCGACAGTAAAAAATTATTTTTTGCAAAATATACTATAGAAAAGGCAATCCCTGGCGTAATTAAAATTTGCGACAGTAAAAAAATTATTTTTTGAATAATTTACTATAGAAAAGGCAATCCCTGGCGTAATTAAAATTTGCGACAGTAAGAAATTATTTTTTGCAAAATTTACTATAGAAAAGGCAATCCCTGGCGTAATTAAAATTTGTGACAGAAAAAATTATTTTTTGAATAATTTACTATAGAAAAGGCAATTACTGGCGTAATTAAAATTTGAGACAGTAAAAAATGAATTTTTGAATAATTTACTATAGAAAAGGCAATCCCTGGCGTAATTAAAATTTGCGACAGTAAAAAATTATTTTTTGCAAAATTTACTATAGAAAAGTCAATCCCTGGCGTAATTAAAATTTGTGACAGAAAAAATTATTTTTTGAATAATTTACTATAGAAAAGGCAATCCCTGGCGTAATTAAAATTTGAGACAGTAAAAAATGAATTTTTGAATAATTTACTATAGAAAAGGCAATCCCTGGCGTAATTAAAATTTGTGACAGAAAAAATTATTTTTTGAATAATTTACTATAGAAAAGGCAATCCCTGGCGTAATTAAAATTTGCGACAGTAAAAAATTATTTTTGAATAATTTACTATAGAAAAGGCAATCCCTGGCGTAATTAAAATTTGCGACAGTAAAAAATTATTTTTGGCAAAGTTTACTATAGAAAAGGCAATCCCTGGCGTATTTAAAATTTGCGACAGTATAAAATTATTATTTGAATAATTTACTATAGAAAAGGCAATCCCTGGCGTAATTAAAATTTGTGACAGAAAAAATTATTTTTTGAATAATTTACTATAGAAAAGGCAATCCCTGGCGTAATTAAAATTTGCGACAGTAAAAAATTATTTTTTGAATAATTTACTATAGAAAAGGCAATCCCTGGCGTAATTAAAATTTGCGACAGTAAAAAATTATTTTTGGCAAAGTTTACTATAGAAAAGGCAATCCCTGGCGTATTTAAAATTTGCGACAGTATAAAATTATTTTTTGAATAATTTACTATAGAAAAGGCAATCCCTGGCGTAATTAAAATTTGCGACAGAAAAAAATTATTTTTTGCATAATTTACTATAGAAAAGGTAATCCCTGGCGTAATTAAAATTTGCGACAGTAAAGAATGAATTTTTGAACAATTTACTATAGAAAAAGCAATCCCTGGCGTAATTAAAATTTGAGACAGTAAAAAATTATTTTTTGAATAATTTACTATAGAAAAGGCAATCCCTGGCGTAATTATAATTTGCGACACTAAACAATTAATTTTTGAATAATTTACTATAGACAAGGCAATCCCTGTCGTAATTAAAATTTGCGACACTAAACAATTATTTTTTGCAAAATTTACTATAGAAAAGGCAATCCCTGGCGTAATTAAAATTTGCGACACTAAACAATTATTTTTTGCAAAATTTACTATAGAAAAGGCAATCCCTGTCGTAATTAAAATTTGAGACAGTAAAAAATGAATTTTTGAATAATTTACTATACAGAAGGCAATCCCTGGCGTATTTAAAATTTGCAACAGTAAAAAATGAATTTTTGAATAATTTACTATAGAAAAGGCAATCCCTGGCGTAATTAAAATTTGCGACAGAAAAAAATTAATTTTTGAATAATTTACTATAGAAAAGGCAATCCCTGGCGTAATTAAAATTTGCGACAGTAAAAAATTATTTTTGGCAAAATTTACTATAGAAAAGGCAATCCCTGGCGTATTTAAAATTTGCGACAGTATAAAATTAATTTTTGAATAATTTACTATAGAAAAGGCAATCCCTGGCGTAATTAAAATTTGCGACAGTAAAAAATGAATTTTTGAAAATTTACTATTGAAAAGGCAATCCCTGGCGTAATTAAAATTTGCGACAGTAAAAAATGAATTTTTGAATAATTTACTATAGAAAAGGCAATCCCTGGCGTAATTAAAATTTGAGACAGTAAAAAATTATTTTTTGAATAATTTACTATACAAAAGGCAATCCCTGGCGTAATTAAAATTTGCGACAGTAAAAAATGAATTTTTGAATAATTTACTATAGAAAAGGCAATCCCTGGCGTAATTAAAATTTGAGACAGTAAAAAATTATTTTTTGAATAATTTACTATAAAAAAGGCAATCCCTGGCGTAATTAAAACTTGCGACAGTAAAAAATGAATTTTTGAATAATTTACTATAGAAAAGGCAATCCCTGGCGTAATTAAAATTTGCGACAGTAAAAAATTATTTTTGGCAAAATTTACTATAGAAAAGGCAAACCCCTGGCGTATTTAAAATTTGCGACAGTATAAAATTAATTTTTGAATAATTTACTATAGAAAAGGCAATCCCTGGCGTAATTAAAATTTGCGACACTAAACAATTATTTTTTGCAAAATTTACTATAGAAAAGGCAATCCCCTGGCGTAATTAAAATTTGAGACAGTAAAAAATGAATTTTTGAATAATTTACTATAGAAAAGGCAATCCCTGGCGTAATTAAAATTTGTGACAGTAAAAAATTATTTTTTGAATAATTTACTATAGAAAAGGCAATTGCTGGCGTAATTAAAATTTGCGACAGTAAAAAATTATTTTTGGCAAAATTTACTATAGAAAAGGCAATCCCTGGCGTATTTAAAATTTGCGACAGTATAAAATTAATTTTTGAATAATTTACTATAGAAAAGGCAATCCCTGGCGTAATTAAAATTTGCGACACTAAACAATTATTTTTTGCAAAAATTTACTATAGAAAAGGCAATCCCTGACGTAGTTAAAATTTGAGACAGTAAAAAATGAATTTTTGAATAATTTACTATAGAAAAGGCAATCCCTGGCGTAATTAAAATTTGTGACAGTAAAAAATTATTTTTTGAATAATTTACTATAGAAAAGGCAATCCCTGGCGTAATTAAAATTTGAGACAATAAAAAATTATTTTTTGAATAATTTACTATAGAAAAGGCAATCCCTGGCGTAATTAAAATTTGCGACAGAAAAAAATTAATTTTTGAATAATTTACTATAGAAAAGGTAATCCCTGGCGTAATTAAAATTTGCGACAGTAAAAAATTATTTTTGGCAAAATTTACTATAGAAAAGGCAATCCCTGGCGTATTTAAAATTTGCGACATTATAAAATTAATTTTTGAATAATTTACTATAGAAAAGGCAATCCCTGGCGTAATTAAAATTTGCGACAGTAAAAAATTAATTTTTGAATAATTTACTATAGAAAAGGCAATCCCTGGCGTAATTAAAATTTGCGACAGTAAAAAATGAATTTTTGAATAATTTACTATAGAAAAGGCAATCCCTGGCGTAATTAAAATTTGAGACAGTAAAAAATTATTTTTTGAATAATTTACTATAGAAAAGGCAATCCCTGGCGTATTTAAAATTTGCGACAGTATAAAATGATTTTTTGAATAATTTACTATAGAAAAGGCAATCCCTGGCTTTATTAAAATTTGCGACAGTAAAAAATTATTTTTGGCAAAATTTACTATAGAAAAGGCAATCCCTGGCGTATTTAAAATTTGCGACAGTATAAAATTATTTTTTGAATAATTTACTATAGAAAAGGCAATCCCTGGCGTAATTAAAATTTGCGACAGTAAAAAATTATTTTTGGCAAAATTTACTATAGAAAAGGCAATCCCTGGCGTAATTAAAATTTGCGACAGAAAAAAATTATTTTTTGAATAATTTACTATAGAAAAGGCAATCCCTGGCGTAATTAAAATTTGCGCCAGTAAAAAATTATTTTTTGAATAATTTACTATACAAAAGGCAATCCCTGGCGTATTTAAAATTTGCAACAGTAAAAAATGAATTTTTGAATAATTTACTATAGAAAAGGCAATCCCTGGTGTAATTAAAATTTGCGACAGTAAAAAATGAATTTTTGAATAATTTACTATAGAAAAGGCAATCCCTGGCGTAATTAAAATTTGAGACAGTAAAAAATTATTTTTTGAATAATTTACTATAGAAAAGGCAATCCCTGGCGTAATTAAAATTTGCGACAGAAAAAAATTAATTTTTGAATAATTTACTATAGAAAAGGTAATCCCTGGCGTAATTAAAATTTGCGACAGTAAAAAATTATTTTTTGCAAAATTTACTATAGAAAAGGAAATCCCTGGCGTAATTAAAATTTGCGACAATAAAAAATTAGTTTTTGCAAAATTTACTATAGAAAGGGCAATCCCTGGCTTAATTAAAATTTGCGACAGTAAAAAATTATTTTTTGAATAATTTACTATAGAAAAGGCAATCCCTGGCGTAATTAAAATTTGGGACAGAAAAAAATTAATTTTTGAATAATTTACTATAGAAAAGGCAATCCCTGGCGTAATTAAAATTTGCGACAGTAAAAAATGAATTTTTGAATAATTTACTATAGAAAAGGCAATCCCTGGCGTAATTAAAATTTGCGACACTAAACAATTATTTTTTGCAAAATTTACTATACAAAAGGCAATCCCTGGCGTAATTAAAATTTGAGACAGTAAAAAATTATTTTTTGAATAATTTACTATAGAAAAGGCAATCCCTGGCGTAATTAAAATTTGCAACAGTAAAAAATTATTTTTTGAATAATTTACTATAGAAAAGGCATTCCCTGGCGTAATTAAAATTTGAGACAGTAAAAAATGAATTTTTGAATAATTTACTATAGAAAAGGCAATCCCTGGCGTAATTAAAATTTGCGACACTAAACAATTATTTTTTGCAAAATTTACTATAGAAAAGGCAATCCCTGGCGTAATTAAAATTTGAGACATTAAAAAATGAATTTTTGAATAACTTACTATAGAAAAGGCAATCCCTGGCGTAATTAAAATTTGTGACAGTAAAAAATTATTTTTTGAATAATTTACTATAGAAAAGGCAATCCCTGGCGTAATTAAAATTTGCGACAGTAAAAAATTATTTTTTGCAAAATTTACTATAGAAAAGGCAATCCCTGGCGTATTTAAAATTTGCGACAGTATAAAATTAATTTTTGAATAATTTACTATAGAAAAGGCAATCCCTGGCGTAATTAAAATTTGCGACACTAAACAATTATTTTTTGCAAAATTTACTATAGAAAAGGCAATCCCTGGCGTAATTAAAATTTGAGACAGTAAAAAATGAATTTTTGAATAATTTACTATAGAAAAGGCAATCCCTGGCGTAATTAAAATTTGAGACAGTAAAAAATTATTTTTTGAATAATTTACTATAGAAAAGGCAATCCCTGGCGTAATTAAAATTTGCGACAGAAAAAAATTAATTTTTGAATAATTTACTATAGAAAAGGCAATCCCTGGCGTAATTAAAATTTGCGACAGTAAAAAATTATTTTTGGCAAAATTTACTATAGAAAAGGCAATCCCTGGCGTATTTAAAATTTACGACAGTATAAAATTAATTTTTGAATAATTTACTATAGAAAAGGCAATCCCTGGCGTAATTAAAATTTGCGACAGTAAAAAATGAATTTTTGAAAATTTACTATAGAAAAGGCAATCCCTGGCGTAATTAAAATTTGCGACAGTAAAAAATGAATTTTTGAATAATTTACTATAGAAAAGGCAATCCCTGGCGTAATTAAAATTTGAGACAGTAAAAAATTATTTTTTGAATAATTTACTATAGAAAAGGCAATACCTGGCGTAATTAAAATTTGCGACAGAAAAAAATTAATTTTTGAATAATTTACTATAGAAAAGGTAATCCCTGGCGTAATTAAAATTTGCGACAGTAAAAAATTATTTTTGGCAAAATTTACTATAGAAAAGGCAATCCCTGGCGTATTTAAAATTTGCGACAGTATAAAATTAATTTTTGAATAATTTACTATAGAAAAGGCAATCCCTGGCGTAATTAAAATTTGCGACAGTAAAAAATGAATTTTTGAAAATTTACTATAGAAAAGGCAATCCCTGGCGTAATTAAAATTTCCGACAGTAAAAAATGAATTTTTGAATAATTTACTATAGAAAAGGCAATCCCTGGCGTAATTAAAATTTGAGACAGTAAAAAATTATTTTTTGAATAATTTACTATAGAAAAGGCAATCCCTGGCGTATTTAAAATTTGCGACAGTATAAAATGATTTTTTGAATAATTTACTATAGAAAAGGCAATCCCTGGCGTAATTAAAATTTGCGACAGTAAAAAATGAATTTTTGAAAATTTACTATAGAAAAGGCAATCCCTGGCGTAATTAAAATTTGCGACAGTAAAAAATGAATTTTTGAATAATTTACTATAGAAAAGGCAATCCCTGGCGTAATTAAAATTTGAGACAGTAAAAAATTATTTTTTGAATAATTTACTATAGAAAAGGCAATCCCTGGCGTATTTAAAATTTGCGACAGTATAAAATGATTTTTTGAATAATTTACTATAGAAAAGGCAATCCCTGGCGTTATTAAAATTTGCGACAGTAAAAAATTATTTTTGGCAAAATTTACTATTGAAAAGGCAATCCCTGGCGTATTTAAAATTTGCGACAGTATAAAATTATTTTTTGAATAATTTACTATAGAAAAGGCAATCCCTGGCGTAATTAAAATTTGCGACAGTAAAAAATTATTTTTGGCAAAATTTACTATAGAAAAGGCAATCCCTGGCGTAATTAAAATTTGCGACAGAAAAAAATTATTTTTTGAATAATTTACTATAGAAAAGGCAATCCCTGGCGTAATTAAAATTTGCGCCAGTAAAAAATTATTTTTTGAATAATTTACTATACAAAAGGCAATCCCTGGCGTATTTAAAATTTGCAACAGTAAAAAATGAATTTTTGAATAATTTACTATAGAAAAGGCAATCCCTGGTGTAATTAAAATTTGCGACAGTAAAAAATGAATTTTTGAATAATTTACTATAGAAAAGGCAATCCCTGGCGTAATTAAAATTTGAGACAGTAAAAAATTATTTTTTGAATAATTTACTATAGAAAAGGCAATCCCTGGCGTAATTAAAATTTGCGACAGAAAAAAATTAATTTTTGAATAATTTACTATAGAAAAGGTAATCCCTGGCGTAATTAAAATTTGCGACACTAAAAAATTATTTTTTGCAAAATTTACTATAGAAAAGGAAATCCCTGGCGTAATTAAAATTTGCGACAATAAAAAATTAGTTTTTGCAAAATTTACTATAGAAAAGGCAATCCCTGGCTTAATTAAAATTTGCGACAGTAAAAAATTATTTTTTGAATAATTTACTATAGAAAAGGCAATCCCTGGCGTAATTAAAATTTGGGACAGAAAAAAATTAATTTTTGAAAAGGCAATCCCTGGCGTAATTAAAATTTGCGACAGTAAAAAATGAATTTTTGAATAATTTACTATAGAAAAGGCAATCCCTGGCGTAATTAAAATTTGCGACACTAAACAATTATTTTTTGCAAAATTTACTATACAAAAGGCAATCCCTGGCGTAATTAAAATTTGAGACAGTAAAAAATTATTTTTTGAATAATTTACTATAGAAAAGGCAATCCCTGGCGTAATTAAAATTTGCAACAGTAAAAAATTATTTTTTGAATAATTTACTATAGAAAAGGCATTCCCTGGCGTAATTAAAATTTGAGACAGTAAAAAATGAATTTTTGAATAATTTACTATAGAAAAGGCAATCCCTGGCGTAATTAAAATTTGCGACACTAAACAATTATTTTTTGCAAAATTTACTATAGAAAAGGCAATCCCTGGCGTAATTAAAATTTGAGACATTAAAAAATGAATTTTTGAATAACTTACTATAGAAAAGGCAATCCCTGGCGTAATTAAAATTTGTGACAGTAAAAAATTATTTTTTGAATAATTTACTATAGAAAAGGCAATCCCTGGCGTAATTAAAATTTGCGACAGTAAAAAATTATTTTTTGCAAAATTTACTATAGAAAAGGCAATCCCTGGCGTATTTAAAATTTGCGACAGTATAAAATTAATTTTTGAATAATTTACTATAGAAAAGGCAATCCCTGGCGTAATCAAAATTTGCGACACTAAACAATTATTTTTTGCAAAATTTACTATAGAAAAGGCAATCCCTGGCGTAATTAAAATTTGAGACAGTAAAAAATGAATTTTTGAATAATTTACTATAGAAAAGGCAATCCCTGGCGTAATTAAAATTTGAGACAGTAAAAAATTATTTTTTGAATAATTTACTATAGAAAAGGCAATCCCTGGCGTAATTAAAATTTGCGACAGAAAAAAATTAATTTTTGAATAATTTACTATAGAAAAGGCAATCCCTGGCGTAATTAAAAATTGCGACAGTAAAAAATTATTTTTGGCAAAATTTACTATAGAAAAGGCAATCCCTGGCGTATTTAAAATTTACGACAGTATAAAATTAATTTTTGAATAATTTACTATAGAAAAGGCAATCCCTGGCGTAATTAAAATTTGCGACAGTAAAAAATGAATTTTTGAAAATTTACTATAGAAAAGGCAATCCCTGGCGTAATTAAAATTTGCGACAGTAAAAAATGAATTTTTGAATAATTTACTATAGAAAAGGCAATCCCTGGCGTAATTAAAATTTGAGACAGTAAAAAATTATTTTTTGAATAATTTACTATAGAAAAGGCAATACCTGGCGTAATTAAAATTTGCGACAGAAAAAAATTAATTTTTGAATAATTTACTATAGAAAAGGTAATCCCTGGCGTAATTAAAATTTGCGACAGTAAAAAATTATTTTTTGCAAAATTTACTATAGAAAAGGCAATCCCTGGCGTAATTAAAATTTGCGACACTAAACAATTATTTTTTGCAAAATTTACTATAGAAAAGGCAATCCCTGGCGTAATTAAAATTTGAGACATTAAAAAATGAATTTTTGAATAACTTACTATAGAAAAGGCAATCCCTGGCGTAATTAAAATTTGTGACAGTAAAAAATTATTTTTTGAATAATTTACTATAGAAAAGGCAATCCCTGGCGTAATTAAAATTTGCGACAGTAAAAAATTATTTTTTGCAAAATTTACTATAGAAAAGGCAATCCCTGGCGTATTTAAAATTTGCGACAGTATAAAATTAATTTTTGAATAATTTACTATAGAAAAGGCAATCCCTGGCGTAATCAAAATTTGCGACACTAAACAATTATTTTTTGCAAAATTTACTATAGAAAAGGCAATCCCTGGCGTAATTAAAATTTGAGACAGTAAAAAATGAATTTTTGAATAATTTACTATAGAAAAGGCAATCCCTGGCGTAATTAAAATTTGAGACAGTAAAAAATTATTTTTTGAATAATTTACTATAGAAAAGGCAATCCCTGGCGTAATTAAAATTTGCGACAGAAAAAAATTAATTTTTGAATAATTTACTATAGAAAAGGCAATCCCTGGCGTAATTAAAAATTGCGACAGTAAAAAATTATTTTTGGCAAAATTTACTATAGAAAAGGCAATCCCTGGCGTATTTAAAATTTACGACAGTATAAAATTAATTTTTGAATAATTTACTATAGAAAAGGCAATCCCTGGCGTAATTAAAATTTGCGACAGTAAAAAATGAATTTTTGAAAATTTACTATAGAAAAGGCAATCCCTGGCGTAATTAAAATTTGCGACAGTAAAAAATGAATTTTTGAATAATTTACTATAGAAAAGGCAATCCCTGGCGTAATTAAAATTTGAGACAGTAAAAAATTATTTTTTGAATAATTTACTATAGAAAAGGCAATACCTGGCGTAATTAAAATTTGCGACAGAAAAAAATTAATTTTTGAATAATTTACTATAGAAAAGGTAATCCCTGGCGTAATTAAAATTTGCGACAGTAAAAAATTATTTTTTGCAAAATTTACTATAGAAAAGGAAATCCCTGGCGTAATTAAAATTTGCGACAATAAAAAATTAGTTTTTGCAAAATTTACTATAGAAAAGGCAATCCCTGGAGTAATTAAAATTTGCGACAGTAAAAAATTATTTTTTGAATAATTTACTATAGAAAAGGCAATCCCTGGCGTAATTAAAATTTGGGACAGAAAAAAATTAATTTTTGAATAATTTACTATAGAAAAGCAATCCCTGGCGTAATTAAAATTTGCGACTGTAAAAAATGAATTTTTGAATAATTTACTATAGAAAAGGCAATCCCTGGCGTAATTAAAATTTGCGACACTAAACAATTATTTTTTGCAAAATTTACTATACAAAAGGCAATCCCTGGCGTAATTAAAATTTGCAACAGTAAAAAATTATTTTTTGAATAATTTACTATAGAAAAGGCAATCCCTGGCGTAATTAAAATTTGCAAAAGTAAAAAATTATTTTTTGAATAATTTACTATAGAAAAGGCAATCCCTGGCGTAATTAAAATTTGAGACAGTAAAAAATGAATTTTTGAATAATTCACTATAGAAAAGGCAATCCCTGGCGTAATTAAAATTTGCGACACTAAACAATTATTTTTTGCAAAATTTACTATAGAAAAGGCAATCCCTGGCGTAATTAAAATTTGAGACAGTAAAAAATGAATTTTTGAATAATTTACTATAGAAAAGGCAATCCCTGGCGTAATTAAAATTTGTGACAGTAAAAAATTATTTTTTGAATAATTTACTATAGAAAGGCAATCCATGGCGTAATTAAAATTTGCGACAGTAAAAAATTATTTTTGGCAAAATTTACTATAGAAAAGGCAATCCCTGGCGTATTTAAAATTTGCGACAGTATAAAATTAATTTTTGAATAATTTACTATAGAAAAGGCAATCCCTGGCGTAATTAAAATTTGCGACACTAAACAATTATTTTTTGCAAAATTTAGTATAGAAAAGGCAATCCCTGGCGTAATTAAAATTTGAGACAGTAAAAAATGAATTTTTGAATAATTTACTATAGAAAAGGCAATCCCTGGCGTAATTAAAATTTGTGACAGTAAAAAATTATTTTTTGAATAATTTACTATAGAAAAGGCAATCCCTGTCGTAATTAAAATTTGAGACAGTAAAAAATTATTTTTTGAATAATTTACTATAGAAAAGGCAATCCCTGGCGTAATTAAAATTTGCGACAGAAAAAAATTAATTTTTGAATAATTTACTAAAGAAAAGGCAAACCCTGGCGTAATTAAAATTTGCGACAGTAAAAAATTATTTTTAGCAAAATTTACTATAGAAAAGGCAATCCCTGGCGTATTTAAAATTTGCGACAGTATAAAATTAATTTTTGAATAATTTACTATAGAAAAGGCAATCCCTGGCGTAATTAAAATTTGCGACAGTAAAAAATGAATTTTTGAAAATTTACTATAGAAAAGGCAATCCCTGGCGTAATTAAAATTTGCGACAGTAAAAAATGAATTTTTGAATAATTTACTATAGAAAAGGCAATCCCTGGCGTAATTAAAATTTGAGACAGTAAAAAATTATTTTTTGAATAATTTACTATACAAAAGGCAATCCCTGGCGTAATTAACATTTGCGACAGTAAAAAATGAATTTTTGAATAATTTACTATAGAAAAGGCAATCCCTGGCGTAATTAAAATTTGCGACAGTAAAAAATTATTTTTGGCAAAATTTACTATAGAAAAGGCAATCCCTGGCGTATTTAAAATTTGCGACAGTATAAAATTATTTTTTGAATAATTTACTATACAAAAGGCAATCCCTGGCGTATTTAAAATTTGCAACAGTAAAAAATGAATTTTTGAATAATTTACTATAGAAAATCCAATCCCTGGCGTAATTAAAATTTGTGACAGAAAAAATTATTTTTTGAATAATTTACTATAGAAAAGGCAATTACTGGCGTAATTAAAATTTGAGACAGTAAAAAATGAATTTTTGAATAATTTACTATAGAAAAGGCAATCCCTGGCGTAATTAAAATTTGTGACAGAAAAAATTATTTTTTGAATAATTTACTATAGAAAAGGCAATCCCTGGCGTAATTAAAATTTGCGACAGTAAAAAATTATTTTTTGTATAATTTACTATAGAAAAGGCAACCCCAGGCGTAATTAAAATTTGCGACAGTAAAAAATTATTTTTGGCAAAATTTACTATAGAAAAGGCAATCCCTGGCGTATTTAAAATTTGCGACATTATAAAATTATTTTTTGAATAATTTACTATAGAAAAGGCAATCCCTGGCGTAATTAAAATTTGCGACAGTAAAAAATTATTTTTGGCAAAATTTACTATAGAAAAGGCAATCCCTGGCGTAATTAAAATTTGCGACAGAAAAAAATTATTTTTTGAATAATTTACTATAGAAAAGGCAATCCCTGGCGTAATTAAAATTTGCGACAGTAAAAAATGAATTTTTGAATAATTTACTATACAAAAGGCAATCCCTGGCGTATTTAAAATTTGCAACAGTAAAAAATGAATTTTTGAATAATTTACTATAGAAAAGGCAATCCCTGGCGTAATTAAAATTTGCGACAGTAAAAAATGAATTTTTGAATAATTTACTATAGAAAAGGCAATCCCTGGCGTAATTAAAATTTGAGACAGTAAAAAATTATTTTTTGAATAATTTACTATAGAAAAGGCAATCCCTGGCGTAATTAAAATTTGCGACAGAAAAAAATTAATTTTTGAATAATTTACTATAGAAAAAGCAATCCCTGGCGTAATTAAAATTTGCGACAGTAAAAAATTATTTTTTGCAAAATTTACTATAGAAAAGGAAATCCCTGGCGTAATTAAAATTTGCGACAATAAAAAATTAGTTTTTGCAAAATTTACTATAGAAAAGGCAATCCCTGGCGTAATTAAAATTTGCGACAGTAAAAAATTATTTTTTGAATAATTTACTATAGAAAAGGCAATCCCCGGCGTAATTAAAATTTGGGACAGAAAAAAATTAATTTTTGAATAATTTACTATAGAAAAGGCAATCCCTGGCCTAATTAAAATTTGCGACAGTAAAAAATGAATTTTTGAATAATTTACTATAGAAAAGGCAATCCCTGGCGTAATTAAAATTTGCGACACTAAACAATTATTTTTTGCAAAATTTACTATACAAAAGGCAATCCCTGGCATAATTAAAATTTGCAACAGAAAAAAATTATTTTTTGAATAATTTACTATAGAAAAGGCAATCCCTGGCGTAATTAAAATTTGCAACAGTAAAAAATTATTTTTTGAATAATTTACTATAGAAAAGGCAATCCCTGGCGTAATTAAAATTTGAGACAGTAAAAAATGAGTTTTTGAATAATTTACTATAGAAAAGGCAATCCCTGGCGTAATTAAAATTTGCGACACTAAACAATTATTTTTTGCAAAATTTACTATAGAAAAGGCAATACCTGGCGTAATTAAAATTTGAGTCAGTAAAAAATGAATTTTTGAATAATTTACTATAGAAAAGGCAATCCCTGCCGTAATTAAAATTTGTGACAGTAAAAAATTATTTTTTGAATAATTTACTATAGAAAAGGCAATCCCTGGCGTAATTAAAATTTGCGACAGTAAAAAATTATTTTTGGCAAAATTTACTATAGAAAAGGCAATCCCTGGCGTATTTAAAATTTGCGACAGTATAAAATTAATTTTTGAATAATTTACTATAGAAAAGGCAATCCCTGTCGTAATTAAAATTTGAGACAGTAAAAAATGAATTTTTGAATAATTTGCTATATAAAAGGCAATCCCTGGCGTAATTAAAATTTGCAACAGTAAAAAATGAATTTTTGAATAATTTACTATAGAAAAGGCAATCCCTGGCGTAATTAAAATTTGCGACAGTAAAAAATGAATTTTTGAATAATTTACTATAGAAAAGGCAATCCCTGGCGTAATTAAAATTTGAGACAGTAAAAAATTATTTTTTGAATAATTTACTATAGAAAAGGCAATCCCTGGCGTAATTAAAGTTTGCGACAGAAAAAAATTAATTTTTGAATAATTTACTATAGAAAAGGCAATCCCTGGCGTAATTAAAATTTGCGACAGTAAGAAATTATTTTTTGAATAATTTACTATAGAAAAGGCAATCCCTGGCGTAATTAAAATTTCCGACACTAAACAATTATTTTTTGAATAATTTACTATAGAAAAGGCAATCCCTGGCGTAATTAAAATTTGCGACAGTAAGAAATTATTTTTTGAATAATTTACTATAGAAAAGGAAATCCCTGGCGTAATTAAAATTTGCGACACTAAACAATTATTTTTTGCAAAATTTACTATAGAAATGGCAATCCCTGGCGTAATTAAAATTTGCGACACTAAACAAATATTTTTTGCAAAATTTACTATAGAAAAGGCAATCCCTGTCGTAATTAAAATTTGAGACAGTGAAAAATGAATTTTTGAATAATTTACTATATAAAAGGCAATCCCTGGCGTAATTAAAATTTGCAACAGTAAAAAATGAATTTTTGAATAATTTACTATAGAAAAGGTAATCCCTGGCGTAATTAAAATTTGCCACAGTAAAAAATGAATTTTTGAATAATTTACTATAGAAAAGGCAATCCCTGGCGTAATTAAAATTTGAGACAGTAAAAAATTATTTTTTGAATAATTTACTATAGAAAAGGCAATCCCTGGCGTAATTAAAATTTGCGACAGAAAAAAATTAATTTTTGAATAATTTACTATAGAAAAGGCAATCCCTGGCGTAATTAAAATTTGCGACAGTAAAAAATTATTTTTGGCAAAATTTACTATAGAAAAGGCAATCCCTGGCGTATTTAAAATTTGCGACAGTATAAAATTAATTTTTGAATAATTTACTATAGAAAAGGCAATCCCTGGCGTAATTAAAATTTGCGACAGTAAAAAATGAATTTTTGAATAATTTACTATAGAAAAGGCAATCCCTGGCGTAATTAAAATTTGCGACAGTAAAAAATTATTTTTGGCAAAATTTACTATAGAAAAGGCAATCCCTGGCGTATTTAAAATTTGCGACAGTATAAAATTATTTTTTGAATAATTTACTATACAAAAGGCAATCCCTGGCGTATTTAAAATTTGCAACAGTAAAAAATGAATTTTTGAATAATTTACTATAGAAAAGGCAATCCCTGTCGTAATTAAAATTTCAGACAGTATAAAATTATTTTTTGAATAATTTACTATACAAAAGGCAATCCCTGGCGTATTTAAAATTTGCAACAGTAAAAAATGAATTTTTGAATAATTTACTATAGAAAAGGCAATCCCTGGCGTAATTAAAATTTGAGACAGTAAAAAATGAATTTTTGCAAAATTTACTATAGAAAAGGCAATCCCTGGCGTAATTAAAATTTGCGACACTAAACAATTATTTTTTGCAAAATTTACTATAGAAAAGGCAATCCCTGGCGTAATTAAAATTTGAGACAGTAAAAAATGAATTTTTGAATAATTTACTATAGAAAAGGCAATCCCTGCCGTAATTAAAATTTGTGACAGTAAAAAATTATTTTTTGAATAATTTACAATAGAAAAGGCAATCCCTGGCGTAATTAAAATTTGCGACAGTAAAAAATTATTTTTGGCAAAATTTTCTATAGAAAAGGCAATCCCTGGCGTATTTATAATTTGCGACAGTATAAAATTAATTTTTGAATAATTTACTATAGAAAAGGCAATCCCTGTCGTAATTAAAATTTGAGACAGTAAAAAATGAATTTTTGAATAATTTACTATATAAAAGGCAATCCCTGGCGTAATTAAAATTTGCAACAGTAAAAAATGAATTTTTGAATAATTTACTATAGAAAAGGCAATCCCTGGCGTAATTAAAATTTGCGACAGTAAAAAATGAATTTTTGAATAATTTACTATAGAAAAGGCAACCCTGGCGTAATTAAAATTTGAGACAGTAAAAAATTATTTTTTGAATAATTTACTATAAAAAAGGCAATTCCTGGCGTAATAAAAATTTGCGACAGAAAAAAATTAATTTTTGAATAATTTACTATAGAAAAGGCAATCCCTGGTGTAATTAAAATTTGCGACAGTAAGAAATTATTTTTTGAATAATTTACTATAGAAAAGGCAATCCCTGGCGTAATTAAAATTTCCGACACAAAACAATTATTTTTTGAATAATTTACTATAGAAAAGGCAATCCCTGGCGTAATTAAAATTTGCGACAGTAAGAAATTATTTTTTGAATAATTTACTATAGAAAAGGCAATCCCTGGCGTAATTAAAATTTGCGACAGTAAGAAATTATTTTTTGAATAATTTACTATAGAAAAGGAAATCCCTGGCGTAATTAAAATTTGCGACACTAAACAATTATTTTTTGCAAAATTTACTATAGAAATGGCAATCCCTGGCGTAATTAAAATTTGCGACACTAAACAAATATTTTTTGCAAAATTTACTATAGAAAAGGCAATCCCTGTCGTAATTAAAATTTGAGACAGTGAAAAATGAATTTTTGAATAATTTACTATATAAAAGGCAATCCCTGGCGTAATTAAAATTTGCAACAGTAAAAAATGAATTTTTGAATAATTTACTATAGAAAAGGTAATCCCTGGCGTAATTAAAATTTGCCACAGTAAAAAATGAATTTTTGAATAATTTACTATAGAAAAGGCAATCCCTGGCGTAATTAAAATTTGAGACAGTAAAAAATTATTTTTTGAATAATTTACTATAGAAAAGGCAATCCCTGGCGTAATTAAAATTTGCGACAGAAAAAAATTAATTTTTGAATAATTTACTATAGAAAAGGCAATCCCTGGCGTAATTAAAATTTGCGACAGTAAAAAATTATTTTTGGCAAAATTTACTATAGAAAAGGCAATCCCTGGCGTATTTAAAATTTGCGACAGTATAAAATTAATTTTTGAATAATTTACTATAGAAAAGGCAATCCCTGGCGTAATTAAAATTTGCGACAGTAAAAAATGAATTTTTGAATAATTTACTATAGAAAAGGCAATCCCTGGCGTAATTAAAATTTGCGACAGTAAAAAATTATTTTTGGCAAAATTTACTATAGAAAAGGCAATCCCTGGCGTATTTAAAATTTGCGACAGTATAAAATTATTTTTTGAATAATTTACTATACAAAAGGCAATCCCTGGCGTATTTAAAATTTGCAACAGTAAAAAATGAATTTTTGAATAATTTACTATAGAAAAGGCAATCCCTGTCGTAATTAAAATTTCAGACAGTATAAAATTATTTTTTGAATAATTTACTATACAAAAGGCAATCCCTGGCGTATTTAAAATTTGCAACAGTAAAAAATGAATTTTTGAATAATTTACTATAGAAAAGGCAATCCCTGGCGTAATTAAAATTTGAGACAGTAAAAAATGAATTTTTGCAAAATTTACTATAGAAAAGGCAATCCCTGGCGTAATTAAAATTTGCGACACTAAACAATTATTTTTTGCAAAATTTACTATAGAAAAGGCAATCCCTGGCGTAATTAAAATTTGAGACAGTAAAAAATGAATTTTTGAATAATTTACTATAGAAAAGGCAATCCCTGCCGTAATTAAAATTTGTGACAGTAAAAAATTATTTTTTGAATAATTTACAATAGAAAAGGCAATCCCTGGCGTAATTAAAATTTGCGACAGTAAAAAATTATTTTTGGCAAAATTTTCTATAGAAAAGGCAATCCCTGGCGTATTTAAAATTTGCGACAGTATAAAATTAATTTTTGAATAATTTACTATAGAAAAGGCAATCCCTGTCGTAATTAAAATTTGAGACAGTAAAAAATGAATTTTTGAATAATTTACTATATAAAAGGCAATCCCTGGCGTAATTAAAATTTGCAACAGTAAAAAATGAATTTTTGAATAATTTACTATAGAAAAGGCAATCCCTGGCGTAATTAAAATTTGCGACAGTAAAAAATGAATTTTTGAATAATTTACTATAGAAAAGGCAACCCTGGCGTAATTAAAATTTGAGACAGTAAAAAATTATTTTTTGAATAATTTACTATAAAAAAGGCAATTCCTGGCGTAATAAAAATTTGCGACAGAAAAAAATTAATTTTTGAATAATTTACTATAGAAAAGGCAATCCCTGGTGTAATTAAAATTTGCGACAGTAAGAAATTATTTTTTGAATAATTTACTATAGAAAAGGCAATCCCTGGCGTAATTAAAATTTCCGACACAAAACAATTATTTTTTGAATAATTTACTATAGAAAAGGCAATCCCTGGCGTAATTAAAATTTGCGACAGTAAGAAATTATTTTTTGAATAATTTACTATAGAAAAGGCAATCCCTGGCGTAATTAAAATTTGCGACAGTAAGAAATTATTTTTTGAATAATTTACTATAGAAAAGGAAATCCCTGGCGTAATTAAAATTTGCGACACTAAACAATTATTTTTTGCAAAATTTACTATAGAAATGGCAATCCCTGGCGTAATTAAAATTTGCGACACTAAACAAATATTTTTTGCAAAATTTACTATAGAAAAGGCAATCCCTGTCGTAATTAAAATTTGAGACAGTGAAAAATGAATTTTTGAATAATTTACTATATAAAAGGCAATCCCTGGCGTAATTAAAATTTGCAACAGTAAAAAATGAATTTTTGAATAATTTACTATAGAAAAGGTAATCCCTGGCGTAATTAAAATTTGCCACAGTAAAAAATGAATTTTTGAATAATTTACTATAGAAAAGGCAATCCCTGGCGTAATTAAAATTTGAGACAGTAAAAAATTATTTTTTGAATAATTTACTATAGAAAAGGCAATCCCTGGCGTAATTAAAATTTGCGACAGAAAAAAATTAATTTTTGAATAATTTACTATAGAAAAGGCAATCCCTGGCGTAATTAAAATTTGCGACAGTAAAAAATTATTTTTGGCAAAATTTACTATAGAAAAGGCAATCCCTGGCGTATTTAAAATTTGCGACAGTATAAAATTAATTTTTGAATAATTTACTATAGAAAAGGCAATCCCTGGCGTAATTAAAATTTGCGACAGTAAAAAATGAATTTTTGAATAATTTACTATAGAAAAGGCAATCCCTGGCGTAATTAAAATTTGCGACAGTAAAAAATTATTTTTGGCAAAATTTACTATAGAAAAGGCAATCCCTGGCGTATTTAAAATTTGCGACAGTATAAAATTATTTTTTGAATAATTTACTATACAAAAGGCAATCCCTGGCGTATTTAAAATTTGCAACAGTAAAAAATGAATTTTTGAATAATTTACTATAGAAAAGGCAATCCCTGTCGTAATTAAAATTTCAGACAGTATAAAATTATTTTTTGAATAATTTACTATACAAAAGGCAATCCCTGGCGTATTTAAAATTTGCAACAGTAAAAAATGAATTTTTGAATAATTTACTATAGAAAAGGCAATCCCTGGCGTAATTAAAATTTGAGACAGTAAAAAATGAATTTTTGCAAAATTTACTATAGAAAAGGCAATCCCTGGCGTAATTAAAATTTGCGACACTAAACAATTATTTTTTGCAAAATTTACTATAGAAAAGGCAATCCCTGGCGTAATTAAAATTTGAGACAGTAAAAAATGAATTTTTGAATAATTTACTATAGAAAAGGCAATCCCTGCCGTAATTAAAATTTGTGACAGTAAAAAATTATTTTTTGAATAATTTACAATAGAAAAGGCAATCCCTGGCGTAATTAAAATTTGCGACAGTAAAAAATTATTTTTGGCAAAATTTTCTATAGAAAAGGCAATCCCTGGCGTATTTAAAATTTGCGACAGTATAAAATTAATTTTTGAATAATTTACTATAGAAAAGGCAATCCCTGTCGTAATTAAAATTTGAGACAGTAAAAAATGAATTTTTGAATAATTTACTATATAAAAGGCAATCCCTGGCGTAATTAAAATTTGCAACAGTAAAAAATGAATTTTTGAATAATTTACTATAGAAAAGGCAATCCCTGGCGTAATTAAAATTTGCGACAGTAAAAAATGAATTTTTGAATAATTTACTATAGAAAAGGCAACCCTGGCGTAATTAAAATTTGAGACAGTAAAAAATTATTTTTTGAATAATTTACTATAAAAAAGGCAATTCCTGGCGTAATAAAAATTTGCGACAGAAAAAAAATTAATTTTTGAATAATTTACTATAGAAAAGGCAATCCCTGGTGTAATTAAAATTTGCGACAGTAAGAAATTATTTTTTGAATAATTTACTATAGAAAAGGCAATCCCTGGCGTAATTAAAATTTCCGACACAAAACAATTATTTTTTGAATAATTTACTATAGAAAAGGCAATCCCTGGCGTAATTAAAATTTGCGACAGTAAGAAATTATTTTTTGAATAATTTACTATAGAAAAGGCAATCCCTGGCGTAATTAAAATTTGCGACAGTAAAAAATGAATTTTTGAATAATTTACTATAGAAAAGGCAATCCCTAGCGTAATTAAAATTTGCGACAGTAAAAAATTATTTTTGGCAAATTTTACTATAGAAAAGGCAATCCCTGGCGTATTTAAAATTTGCGACAGTATAAAATTATTTTTTGAATAATTTACTATACAAAAGGCAATCCCTGGCGTATTTAAAATTTGCAACAGTAAAAAATGAATTTTTGAATAATTTACTATAGAAAAGGCAATCCCTGGCGTAATTAAAATTTGCGACAGTAAAAAATGAATTTTTGAATAATTTACTATAGAAAAGGCAATCCCTGGCGTAATTAAAATTTGAGACAGTAAAAAATTATTTTTTGAATAATTTACTATAGAAAAGGCAATCCCTGGCGTAATTAAAATTTGCGACAGAAAAAAATTAATTTTTGAATAATTTACTATAGAAAAGGCAATCCCTGGCGTAATTAAAATTTGAGACAGTAAAAAATTATTTTTTGGAAAATTCACTATAGAAAAGGCAATCCCTGGTGTAATTAAAATTTGCGACAGTAAAAAATTAATTTTTGCAAAATTTACTATAGAAAAGGCGTAATTAAAATTTGCGACAGTAAAAAATTATTTTTTGAATAATTTACTACAGAAAAGGCAATCCCTGGCGTAATTAAAATTTGCGACATTAAAAAATTATTTTTGGCAAAATTTACTATAGAAAAGGCAATCCCTGCCGTATTTAAAATTTGCGACAGTATAAAATTATTTTTTGAATAATTTACTATAGAAAAGGCAATCCCTGGCGTAATTAAAATTTGCGACAGTAAAAAATTATTTTTGGCAAAATTTACTATAGAAAAGGCAATCCCTGGCGTAATTAAAATTTGCGACAGAAAAAAATTATTTTTTGAATAATTTACTATACAAAAGGCAATCCCTGGCGTATTTAAAATTTGCAACAGTAAAAAATGAATTTTTGAATAATTTACTATAGAAAAGGCAATCCCTGGCGTAATTAAAATTTGCGACAGTAAAAAATGAATTTTGAATAATTTACTACAGAAAAGGCAATCCCTGGCGTAATTAAAATTTGTGACAGAAAAAATTATTTTTTGAATAATTTACTATAGAAAAGGCAATCCCTGGCGTATTTAAAATTTGCGACAGTATAAAATTAATTTTTGAATAATTTACTAGAGAAAAGGCAATCCCTGGCGTATTTAAAATTTGCGACAGTAAAAAATGAATTTTTGAATAATTTACTATAGAAAAAGCAATCCCTGGGGTAATTAAAATTTGAGACAGTAAAAAATTATTTTTTGAATAATTTACTATAGAAAAGGCAATCCCTGGCGTAATTAAAATTTGCGACACTAAACAATTATTTTTTGAATAATTTACTATAGAAAAGGCAATCCCTGGCGTAATTAAAATTTGCGACACTAAACAATTATTTTTTGCAAAATTTACTATAGAAAAGGCAATCCCTGGCGTAATTAAAATTTGCGACACTAAACAATTATTTTTTGCAAAATTTACTATAGAAAAGGCAATCCCTGTCGTAATTAAAATTTAAGACAGTAAAAAATGAATTTTTGAATAATTTACTATACAAAAGGCAATCCCTGGCGTATTTAAAATTTGCAACAGTAAAAAATGAATTTTTGAATAATTTACTATAGAAAAGGCAATCCCTGGCGTAATTAAAATTTGCGACAGTAAAAAATGAATTTTTGAATAATTTACTATAGAAAAGGCAATCCCTGGCGTAATTAAAATTTGCAACAGTAAAAAATTATTTTTTGAATAATTTACTATAGAAAAGGCAATCCCTGGCGTAATTAAAATTTGAGACAGTAAAAAATGAATTTTTGAATAATTTACTATAGAAAAGGCAATCCCTGGCGTAATTAAAATTTGCGACACTAAACAATTATTTTTTGCAAAATTTACTATAGAAAAGGCAATCCCTGGCGTAATTAAAATTTGAGATAGTAACAAATGAATTTTTGAATAATTTACTATAGAAAAGGCAATCCCTGCCGTAATTAAAATTTGTGACAGTAAAAAATTATTTTTTGAATAATTTACTATAGAAAAGGCAATCCCTGGCGTAATTAAAATTTGCGACAGTAAAAAATTATTTTTGGCAAAATTTACTATAGAAAAGGCAATCCCTGGCGTATTTAAAATTTGCGACAGTATAGAATTAATTTTTGAATAATTTACTATAGAAAAGGCAATCCCTGTCGTAATTAAAATTTGAGACAGTAAAAAATGAATTTTTGAATAATTTACTATATAAAAGGCAATCCCTGGCGTAATTAAAATTTGCAACAGTAAAAAATGAATTTTTGAATAATTTACTATAGAAAAGGCAATCCCTGGCGTAATTAAAATTTGCGACAGTAAAAAATGAATTTTTGAATAATTTACTATAGAAAAGGCAACCCTGGCGTAATTAAAATTTGAGACAGTAAAAAATTATTTTTTGAATAATTTACTATAGAAAAGGCAATCCCTGGCGTAATTAAAATTTGCGACAGAAAAAAATTAATTTTTGAATAATTTACTATAGAAAAGGCAATCCCTGGCGTAATTAAAATTTGCGACAGTAAGAAATTATTTTTTGAATAATTTACTATAGAAAAGGCAATCCCTGGCGTAATTAAAATTTCCGACACTAAACAATTATTTTTTGAATAATTTACTATAGAAAAGGCAATCCCTGACGTAATTAAAATTTGCGACAGTAAGAAATTATTTTTTGAATAATTTACTATAGAAAAGGCAATCCTTGGCGTAATTAAAATTTGCGACACTAAACAATTATTTTTTGCAAAATTTACTATAGAAAAGGCAATCCCTGGCGTAATTAAAATTTGCGACACTAAACAATTATTTTTTGCAAAATTTACTATAGAAAAGGCAATCCCTGTCGTAATTAAAATTTGAGACAGTAAAAAATGAATTTTTGAATAATTTACTATATAAAAGGCAATCCCTGGCGTAATTAAAATTTGCAACAGTAAAAAATGAATTTTTGAATAATTTACTATAGAAAAGGTAACCCCTGGCGTAATTAAAATTTGCGACAGTAAAAAATGAATTTTTGAATAATTTACTATAGAAAAGGCAATCCCTGGCGTAATTAAAATTTGAGACAGTAAAAAATTATTTTTTGAATAATTTACTATAGAAAAGGCAATCCCTGGCGTAATTAAAATTTGCGACAGAAAAAAATTAATTTTTGAATAATTTACTATAGAAAAGGCAATCCCTGGCGTAATTAAAATTTGCGACAGTAAAAAATTATTTTTGGCAAAATTTACTATAGAAAAGGCAATCCCTGGCGTATTTAAAATTTGCGACAGTATAAAATTAATTTTTGAATAATTTACTATAGAAAAGGCAATCCCTGGCGTAATTAAAATTTGCGACAGAAAAAAATTAATTTTTGAATAATTTACTATAGAAAAGGCAATCCCTGGCGTAATTAAAATTTGCGACAGTAAAAAATTATTTTTGGCAAAATTTACTATAGAAAAGGCAATCCCTGGCGTATTTAAAATTTGCGACAGTATAAAATTAATTTTTGAATAATTTACTATAGAAAAGGCAATCCCTGGCGTAATTAAAATTTGCGACAGTAAAAAATGAATTTTTGAATAATTTACTATAGAAAAGGCAATCCCTGGCGTAATTAAAACTTCCGACACTAAACAATTATTTTTTGAATAATTTACTATAGAAAAGGCAATCCCTGACGTAATTAAAATTTGCGACAGTAAGAAATTATTTTTTGAATAATTTACTATAGAAAAGGCAATCCCTGGCGTAATTAAAATTTGCGACACTAAACAATTATTTTTTGCAAAATTTACTATAGAAAAGGCAATCCCTGGCGTAATTAAAATTTGCGACACTAAACAATTATTTTTTGCAAAATTTACTATAGAAAAGGCAATCCCTGTCGTAATTAAAATTTGAGACAGTAAAAAATGAATTTTTGAATAATTTACTATATAAAAGGCAATCCCTGGCGTAATTAAAATTTGCGACACTAAACAATTAATTTTTGAATAATTTACTATAGAAAAGGCAATCCCTGGCGTAATTAAAATTTGCGACAGTAAGAAATTATTTTTTGAATAATTTACTATAGAAAAGGCAATCCCTGGCGTAATTAAAATTTCCGACACTAAACAATTATTTTTTGAATAATTTACTATAGAAAAGGCAATCCCTGACGTAATTAAAATTTGCGACAGTAAGAAATTATTTTTTGAATAATTTACTATAGAAAAGGCAATCCCTGGCGTAATTAAAATTTGCGACACTAAACAATTATTTTTTGCAAAATTTACTATAGAAAAGGCAATCCCTGGCGTAATTAAAATTTGCGACACTAAACAATTATTTTTTGCAAAATTTACTATAGAAAAGGCAATCCCTGTCGTAATTAAAATTTGAGACAGTAAAAAATGAATTTTTGAATAATTTACTATATAAAAGGCAATCCCTGGCGTAATTAAAATTTGCAACAGTAAAAAATGAATTTTTGAATAATTTACTATAGAAAAGGTAACCCCTGGCGTAATTAAAATTTGCGACAGTAAAAAATGAATTTTTGAATAATTTACTATAGAAAAGGCAATCCCTGGCGTAATTAAAATTTGAGACAGTAAAAAATTATTTTTTGAATAATTTACTATAGAAAAGGCAATCCCTGGCGTAATTAAAATTTGCGACAGAAAAAAATTAATTTTTGAATAATTTACTATAGAAAAGGCAATCCCTGGCGTAATTAAAATTTGCGACAGTAAAAAATTATTTTTGGCAAAATTTACTATAGAAAAGGCAATCCCTGGCGTATTTAAAATTTGCGACAGTATAAAATTAATTTTTGAATAATTTACTATAGAAAAGGCAATCCCTGGCGTAATTAAAATTTGCGACAGTAAAAAATGAATTTTTGAATAATTTACTATAGAAAAGGCAATCCCTGGCGTAATTAAAATTTGCGACAGTAAAAAATTATTTTTGGCAAAATTTACTATAGAAAAGGCAATCCCTGGCGTATTTAAAATTTGCGACAGTATAAAATTATTTTTTGAATAATTTACTATAGAAAAGGCAATCCCTGCCGTAATTAAAATTTAAGACAGTAAAAAATGAATTTTTGAATAATTTACTATACAAAAGGCAATCCCTGGCGTATTTAAAATTTGCAACAGTAAAAAATGAATTTTTGAATAATTTACTATAGAAAAGGCAATCCCTGGCGTAATTAAAATTTGCGACAGTAAAAAATGAATTTTTGAATAATTTACTATAGAAAAGGCAATCCCTGGCGTAATTAAAATTTGCAACAGTAAAAAATTATTTTTTGAATAATTTACTATAGAAAAGGCAATCCCTGGCGTAATTAAAATTTGAGACAGTAAAAAATGAATTTTTGAATAATTTACTATAGAAAAGACAATCCCTGGCGTAATTAAAATTTGCGACACTAAACAATTATTTTTTGCAAAATTTACTATAGAAAAGGCAATCCCTGGCGTAATTAAAATTTGAGACAGTAAAAAATGAATTTTTGAATAATTTACTATAGAAAAGGCAATCCCTGCCGTAATTAAAATTTGTGACAGTAAAAAATTATTTTTTGAATAATTTACTATGGAAAAGGCAATCCCTGGCGTAATTAAAATTTGCGACAGTAAAAAATTATTTTTGGCAAAATTTACTATAGAAAAGGCAATCCCTGGCGTATTTAAAATTTGCGACAGTATAAAATTAATTTTTGAATAATTTACTATAGAAAAGGCAATCCCTGTCGTAATTAAAATTTGAGACAGTAAAAAATGAATTTTTGAATAATTTACTATATAAAAGGCAATCCCTGGCGTAATTAAAATTTGCAACAGTAAAAATATAGAAAAGGAAATCCCTGGAGTAATTAAAATTTGCGACAGTAAAAAATGAATTTTTGAATAATTTACTATAGAAAAGGCAATCCCTGGCGTAATTAAAATTTGAGACAGTAAAAAATTATTTTTTGAATAATTTACTATAGAAAAGGCAATCCCTGGCGTAATTAAAATTTGCGACAGAAAAAAATTAATTTTTGAGTAATTTACTATAGAAAAGGCAATCCCTGGCGTAATTAAAATTTGCGACAGTAAGAAATTATTTCTTGAATAATTTACTATAGAAAAGGCAATCCCTGGCGTAATTAAAATTTCCGACACTAAACAATTATTTTTTGAATAATTTACTATAGAAAAGGCAATCCCTGGCGTAATTAAAATTTGCGACAGTAAGAAATTATTTTTTGAATAATTTACTATAGAAAAGGCAATCCCTGGCGTAATTAAAATTTGCGACACTAAACAATTATTTTTTGCAAAATTTACTATAGAAAAGGCAATCCCTGGCGTAATTAAAATTTGCGACATTAAACAATTATTTTTTGCAAAATTTACTATAGAAAAGGCAATCCCTGTCGTAATTAAAATTTGAGACAGTAAAAAATGAATTTTTGAATAATTTACTATATAAAAGGCAATCCCTGGCGTAATTAAAATTTGCAACAGTAAAAAATGAACTTTTGAATAATTTACTATAGAAAAGGTAATCCCTGGCGTAATTAAAATTTGCGACAGTAAAAAATGAATTTTTGAATAATTTACTATAGAAAAGGCAATCCCTGTCGTAATTAAAATTTGAGACAGTAAAAAATGAATTTTTGAATAATTTACTATATAAAAGGCAATCCCTGGCGTAATTAAAATTTGCAACAGTAAAAAATGAATTTTTGAATAATTTACTATAGAAAAGGTAATCCCTGGCGTAATTAAAATTTGCGACAGTAAAAAATGAATTTTTGAATAATTTACTATAGAAAAGGCAATCCCTGGCGTAATTAAAATTTGAGACAGTAAAAAATTATTTTTTGAATAATTTACTATAGAAAAGGCAATCCCTGGCGTAATTAAAATTTGCGACAGAAAAAAATTAATTTTTGAATAATTTACTATAGAAAAGGCAATCCCTGGCGTAATTAAAATTTGCGACAGTAAAAAATTATTTTTGGCAAAATTTACTATAGAAAAGGCAATCCCTGGCGTATTTAAAAATTTGCGACAGTATAAAATTAATTTTTTGAATAATTTACTATAGAAAAGGCAATCCCTGGCGTAATTAAAATTTGCGACAGTAAAAAATGAATTTTTGAATTATTTACTATAGAAAAGGCAATCCCTGGCGTAATTAAAATTTGCGACAGTAAAAAATTATTTTTGGCAAAATTTACTATAGAAAAGGCAATCCCTGGCGTATTTAAAAATTTGCGACAGTATAAAATTATTTTTTGAATAATTTACTATAGAAAAGGCAATACCCTGTCGTAATTAAAATTTAAGACAGTAAAAAAATGAATTTTTGAATAATTTACTATACAAAAGGCAATCCCTGGCGTATTTAAAATTTGCAACAGAAAAAAATGAATTTTTGAATAATTTACTATAGAAAAGGCAATCCCTGGCGTAATTAAAATTTGCGACAGTAAAAAATGAATTTTTGAATAATTTACTATAGAAAAGGCAATCCCTGGCGTAATTAAAATTTGCAACAGTAAAAAATTATTTTTTGAATAATTTACTATAGAAAAGGCAATCCCTGGCGTAATTTAAAATTTGAGACAGTAAAAAATGAATTTTTGAATAATTTACTATAGAAAAGGCAATCCCTGGAGTAATTAAAATTTGCGACACTAAACAATTATTTTTTGCAAAATTTACTATAGAAAAGGCAATCCCTGGCGTAATTAAAATTTGAGACAGTAAAAAATGAATTTTTGAATAATTTACTATAGAAAAGGCAATCCCTGCCGTAATTAAAATTTGTGACAGTAAAAAATTATTTTTTTGAATAATTTACTATAGAAAAGGCAATCCCTGGCGTAATTAAAATTTGCGACAGTAAAAAATTATTTTTGGCAAAATTTACTATAGAAAAGGCAATCCCTGGCGTAATTAAAATTTGCGACAGTAAGAAATGAATTTTTGAATAATTTACTATAGAAAAGGCAATCCCTGGCGTAATTTAAAATTTGCGACACTAAACAATTATTTTTTGCAAAATTTACTATAGAAAAGGCAATCCCTGGCGTAATTAAAATTTGCGACACTAAAAAATTATTTTTTGCAAAATTTACTATAGAAAAGGCCAATCCCTGTCGTAATTAAAATTTGAGACAGTAAAAAAATGAATTTTTGAATAATTTACTATATAAAAGGCAATCCCCTGGCGTAATTAAAATTTGCAACAGTAAAAAAATGAATTTTTGAATAATTTACTATAGAAAAAGGTAATCCCTGGCGTAATTAAAATTTGCGACAGTAAAAAATGAATTTTTGAATAATTTACTATAGAAAAGGAAACCCCTGGCGTAATTAAAATTTGAGACAGTAAAAAATTATTTTTTGAATTAATTTACTATAGAAAAGGCAATCCCTGGCGTAATTAAAATTTGCGACAGAAAAAAATTAATTTTTGAATAATTTACTATAGAAAAGGCAATCCCAGGCGTAATTAAAATTTGCGACAGTAAAAAATTATTTGTGGCAAAATTTACTATAAGAAAAAGGGCAATCCCTGGCGTATTTAAAATTTGCGACAGTATAAAAATTAATTTTTGAATAATTTACTATAGAAAAGGCAATCCCTGGCGTAATTAAAATTTGCGACAGTAAAAAAATTATTTTTGGCAAAATTTACTATAGAAAAGGCAATCCCTGGCGTATTTAAAATTTGCGACAGTATAAAATTATTTTTTGAAAAATTTACTATAGAAAAGGCAATCCCTGTCGTAATTAAAATTTAAGACAGTAAAAAATGAATTTTTGAATAATTTACTATACAAAAGGCAATCCCTGGCGTATTTAAAATTTGCAACAGTAAAAAATGAATTTTTTGAATAATTTACTATAGAAAAGGCAATCCCTGGCGTAATTAAAATTTGCGACAGTAAAAAATGAATTTTTGAAATAATTTACTATAGAAAAGGCAATCCCTGGCGTAATTAAAATTTGCAACAGTAAAAAATTATTTTTTGAATAATTTACTATAGAAAAGGCAATCCCTGGCGTAATTAAAATTTTAGACAGTAAAAAATGAATTTTTGAATAATTTACTATAGAAAAGGCAATCCCTGGCGTAATTTAAAATTTGCGACACTAAACAATTATTTTTTGCAAAATTTACTATAGAAAAGGCAATCCCTGGCGTAATTAAAATTTGAGACAGTAAAAAATGAATTTTTGAATAATTTACTATAGAAAAGGCAATCCCTGCCGTAATTAAAATTTGTGACAGTAAAAAATTATTTTTTGAATAATTTACTATAGAAAAGGCAATCCCTGGCGTAATTAAAATTTGCGACAGTAAAAAATTATTTTTGGCAAAATTTGCTATAGAAAAGGCAATCCCTGGCGTATTTAAAATTTGCGACAGTATATAATTAATTTTTGAATAATTTACTATAGAAAAGGCAATCCCTGTCGTAATTAAAATTTGAGACAGTAAAAAATGAATTTTTGAATAATTTACTATATAAAAGGCAATCCCTGGCGTAATTAAAATTTGCAACAGTAAAAAATGAATTTTTGAATAATTTACTATAGAAAAGGCAATTCCTGGCGTAATTAAAATTTGCGACAGTAAAAAATGAATTTTTGAATAATTTACTATAGAAAAGGCAATCCCTGGCGTAATTAAAATTTGAGACAGTAAAAAATTATTTTTTGAATAATTTACTGTAGAAATGGCAATCCCTGGCGTAATTAAAATTTGCGACAGAAAAAAATTAATTTTTGAATAATTTACTATAGAAAAGGCAATCCCTGGCGTAATTAAAATTTGCGACAGTAAGAAATTATTTTTTGAATAATTTACTATAGAAAAGGCAATCCCAGGCGTAATTAAAATTTCCGACACTAAAAAATTATTTTTTGAATAATTTACTATAGAAAAGGCAATCCCTGGCGTAATTAAAATTTGCGACAGTAAGAAATTATTTTTTGAATAATTTACTATAGAAAAGGCAATCCCTGGCGTAATTAAAATTTGCGACACTAAACAATTATTTTTTGCAAAATTTACTATAGAAAAGGCAATCCCTGGCGTAATTAAAATTTGCGACACTAAACAATTATTTTTTGCAAAATTTACTATAGAAAAGGCAATCCCTGTCGTAATTAAAATTTGAGACAGTAAAAAATGAATTTTTGAATAATTTACTATATAAAAGGCAATCCCTGGCGTAATTAAAATTTGCAACAGTAAAAAATGAATTTTTGAATAATTTACTATAGAAAAGGTAATCCCTGGCGTAATTAAAATTTGCGACAGTAAAAAATGAATTTTTGAATAATTTACTATAGAAAAGGCAATCCCTGGCGTAATTAAAATTTGAGACAGTAAAAAATTATTTTTTGAATAATTTACTATAGAAAAGGCAATCCCTGGCGTAATTAAAATTTGCGACAGAAAAAAATTAATTTTTGAATAATTTACTATTGAAAAGGCAATCCCTGGCGTAATTAAAATTTGCGACAGTAAAAAATTATTTTTGGCAAAATTTACTATAGAAAAGGCAATCCCTGGCGTATTTAAAATTTGTGACAGTATAAAATTAATTTTTGAATAATTTACTATAGAAAAGGCAATCCCTGGCGTAATTAAAATTTGCGACAGTAAAAAATGAATTTTTGAATAATTTACTATAGAAAAGGCAATCCCTAGCGTAATTAAAATTTGCGACAGTAATAAATTATTTTTGGCAAAATTTACTATAGAAAAGGCAATCCCTGGCGTATTTAAAATTTGCGACAGTATAAAATTATTTTTTGAATAATTTACTATAGAAAAGGCAATCGCTGGCGTAATTAAAATTTGCGACAGTAAAAAATTATTTTTGGCAAAATTTACTATAGAAAAGGCAATCCCTGGCGTAATTAAAATTTGCGACAGAAAAAAATTATTTTTTGAATAATTTACTATACAAAAGGCAATCCCTGGCGTATTTAAAATTTGCAACAGTAAAAAATGAATTTTTTGAATAATTTACTATAGAAAAGGCAATCCCTGGCGTAATTAAAATTTGCGACAGTAAAAAATGAATTTTTGAATAATTTACTATAGAAAAGGCAATCCCTGGCGTAATTAAAATTTGTGACAGAAAAAAATATTTTTTGAATAATTTACTATAGAAAAGGCAATCCCTGGCGTATTTAAAATTTGCGACAGTATAAAATTAATTTTTGAATATTTTACTATAGAAAAGGCAATCCCTGGCGTAATTAAAATTTGCGACAGTAAAAAATGAATTTTTGAATAATTTACTATAGAAAAAGCAATCCCTGGCGTAATTAAAATTTGAGACAGTAAAAAATTATTTTTTGAATAATTTACTATAGAAAAGGCAATCCCTGGCGTAATTAAAATTTGCGACACTAAACAATTATTTTTTGAATAATTTACTATAGAAAAGGCAATCCCTGGCGTAATTAAAATTTGCGACACTAAACAATTATTTTTTGCAAAATTTACTATAGAAAAGGCAATCCCTGTCGTAGTTAAAATTTGAGACAGTAAAAAATGAATTTTTGAATAATTTACTATATAAAAGGCAATCCCTGGCGTAATTAAAATTTGCAACAGTAAAAAATGAATTTTTGAATAATTTACTATAGAAAAGGTAATCCCTGGCGTAATTAAAATTTGCGACAGTAAAAAATGAATTTTTGAATAATTTACTATAGAAAAGGCAATCCCTGGCGTAATTAAAATTTGAGACAGTAAAAAATTATTTTTTGAATAATTTACTATAGAAAAGGCAATCCCTGGCGTAATTAAAATTTGCGACAGAAAAAAATTAATTTTTGAATAATTTACTATAGAAAAGGCAATCCCTGGCGTAATTAAAATTTGCGACAGTAAAAAATTATTTTTGGCAAAATTTACTATAGAAAAGGCAATCCCTGGCGTATTTAAAATTTGTGACAGTATAAAATTAATTTTTGAATAATTTACTATAGAAAAGGCAATCCCTGGCGTAATTAAAATTTGCGACAGTAAAAAATGAATTTTTGAATAATTTTCTATAGAAAAGGCAATCCCTAGCGTAATTAAAATTTGCGACAGTAAAAAATTATTTTTGGCAAAATTTACTATAGAAAAGGCAATCCCTGGCGTATTTAAAATTTGCGACAGTATAAAATTATTTTTTGAATAATTTACTATAGAAAAGGCAATCCCTGGCGTAATTAAAATTTGCGACAGTAAAAAATTATTTTTGGCAAAATTTACTATAGAAAAGGCAATCCCTGGCGTAATTAAAATTTGCGACAGAAAAAAATTATTTTTTGAATAATTTACTATACAAAAGGCAATCCCTGGCGTATTTAAAATTTGCAACAGTAAAAAATGAATTTTTGAATAATTTACTATAGAAAAGGCAATCCCTGGCGTAATTAAAATTTGCCACAGTAAAAAATGAATTTTTGAATAATTTACTATAGAAAAGGCAATCCCTGGCGTAATTAAAATTTGTGACAGAAAAAATTATTTTTTGAATAATTTACTATAGAAAAGGCAATCCCTGGCGTATTTTAAATTTGCGACAGTATAAAATTAATTTTTGAATAATTTACTATAGAAAAAGGCAATCCCTGGCGTAATTAAAATTTGCGACAGTAAAAAATGAATTTTTGAATAATTTACTATAGAAAAAAGCAATCCCTGGCGTAATTAAAATTTGAGACAGTAAAAAATTATTTTTTGAATAATTTACTATAGAAAAGGCAATCCCTGGCGTAATTAAAATTTGCGACACTAAACAATTATTTTTTGAATAATTTACTATAGAAAAGGCAATCCCTGGCGTAATTAAAATTTGCGACACTAAACAATTATTTTTTGCAAAATTTACTATAGAAAAGGCAATCCCTGGCGTAATTAAAATTTGCGAAACTAAACAATTATTTTTTGCAAAATTTACTATAGAAAAGGCAATCCCTGTCGTAATTAAAATTTAAGACAGTAAAAAATGAATTTTTGAATAATTTACTATACAAAAGGCAATCCCTGGTGTATGTAAAATTTGCAACAGTAAAAAATGAATTTTTGAATAATTTACTATAGAAAAGGCAATCCCTGGCGTAATTAAAATTTGCGACAGTAAAAAATGAATCTTTGAATAATTTACTATAGAAAAGGCAATCCCTGGCGTAATTAAAATTTGAGACAGTAAAAAATTATTTTTTGAATAATTTACTATAGAAAAGGCAATCCCTGGCGTAATTAAAATTTGCGACAGAAAAAAATTAATTTTTGAATCATTTACTATAGACAAGGCAGTCCCTGGCATAATTAAAATTTGCGACAGTAAAAAATTATTTTTGGCAAAATTTACTATAGAAAAGGCAATCCCTGGCGTATTTAAAATTTGCGACAGTATAAAATTAATCTTTGAATAATTTACTATAGAAAAGGCAATCCCTGGCGTAATTAAAGTTTGCGACAGTAAAAAATGAATTTTTGAATAATTTACTATAGAAAAGGCAATCCCTGGCGTAATTAAAATTTGAGACAGTAAAAAATTATTTTTTGAATAATTTACTATAGAAAAGGCAATCCATGGCGTAATTAAAATTTGCGACAGAAAAAAATTAATTTTTGAATAATTTACTATAGAAAAGGCAATCCCTGCCGTAATTAAAATTTGAGACAGTAAAAAATTATTTTTTGCAAAATTTACTATAGAAAAGGCAAACCCTGGCGTAATTAAAATTTGCGACAGTAAAAAATTAGTTTTTGCAAAATTTACTATAGAAAAGGCAATCCCTGGCGTAATTAAAATTTGCGACAGTAAAAAATTATTTTTTGAATAATTTACTATAGAAAAGGCAATCCCTGGCGTAATTAAAATTTGCGACATTAAAAAATTATTTTTGGCAAAATTTACTATAGAAAAGGCAATCCGTGGCGTATTTAAAATTTGCGACAGTATAAAATTATTTTTTGAATTATTTACTATAGAAAAGGCAATCCCTGGAGTAATTAAAATTTGCGACAGTAAAAAATTATTTTTGGCAAAATTTACTATAGAAAAGGCAATCCCTGGCGTAATTAAAATTTGCGACAGAAAAAAATTATTTTTTGAATAATTTACTATACAAGAGGCAATCCCTGGCGTATTTAAAATTTGCAACAGTAAAAAATGAATTTTTGAATAATTTACTATAGAAAAGGCAATCCCTGGCGTAATTAAAATTTGCGACAGTAAAAAATGAATTTTTGAATAATTTACTATAGAAAAGGCAATCCCTGGCGTAATTAAAATTTGTGACAGAAAAAATTGTTTTTTGAATAATTTACTATAGAAAAGGCAATCCCTGGCGTAATTAAAATTTGCGACAGTATAAAATGAATTTTTGAATAATTTACTATAGAAAAGGCAATCCCTGGCGTCATTAAATTTTGAGACAGTAAAAATTAATTTTTGAATAATTTACTATAGAAAAGGCAATCCCTGGCGTAATTAAAATTTGAGACACTCAACAATTATTTTTTGCAAAATTTACTATAGAAAAGGCAATCCCTGGCGTAATTAAAATTTGCGACAGAAAAAATTATTTTTTGAATAGTTTACTATAGAAAAGGCAATCCCTGGCGTAATTAAAATTTGCGACACTAAACAATTATTTTTTGCAAAATTTACTATAGAAAAGGCAATCCCTGTCGTAATTAAAATTTGAGACAGTAAAAAATGAATTTTTGAATAATTTACTATATAAAAGGCAATCCCTGGCGTAATTAAAATTTGCAACAGTAAAAAATGAATTTTTGAATAATTTACTATAGAAAAGGTAATCCCTGGCGTAATTAAAATTTGCGACAGTAAAAAATGAATTTTTGAATAATTTACTATAGAAAAGGCAATCCCTGGCGTAATTAAAATTTGAGACAGTAAAAAATTATTTTTTGAATAATTTACTATAGAAAAGGCAATCCCTGGCGTAATTAAAATTTGCGACAGAAAAAAATTAATTTTTGAATAATTTACTATAGAAAAGGCAATCCCTGGCGTAATTAAAATTTGCGACAGTAAAAAATTATTTTTGGCAAAATTTACTATAGAAAAGGCAATCCCTGGCGTATTTAAAATTTGTGACAGTATAAAATTAATTTTTGAATAATTTACTATAGAAAAGGCAATCCCTGGCGTAATTAAAATTTGCGACAGTAAAAAATGAATTTTTGAATAATTTTCTATAGAAAAGGCAATCCCTAGCGTAATTAAAATTTGCGACAGTAAAAAATTATTTTTGGCAAAATTTACTATAGAAAAGGCAATCCCTGGCGTATTTAAAATTTGCGACAGTATAAAATTATTTTTTGAATAATTTACTATAGAAAAGGCAATCCCTGGCGTAATTAAAATTTGCGACAGTAAAAAATTATTTTTGGCAAAATTTACTATAGAAAAGGCAATCCCTGGCGTAATTAAAATTTGCGACAGAAAAAAATTATTTTTTGAATAATTTACTATACAAAAGGCAATCCCTGGCGTATTTAAAATTTGCAACAGTAAAAAATGAATTTTTGAATAATTTACTATAGAAAAGGCAATCCCTGGCGTAATTAAAATTTGCGACAGTAAAAATGAATTTTTGAATAATTTACTATAGAAAAGGCAATCCCTGGCGTAATTAAAATTTGTGACAGAAAAAATTATTTTTTGAATAATTTACTATAGAAAAGGCAATCCCTGGCGTATTTTAAATTTGCGACAGTATAAAATTAATTTTTGAATAATTTACTATAGAAAAGGCAATCCCTGGCGTAATTAAAATTTGCGACAGTAAAAAATGAATTTTTGAATAATTTACTATAGAAAAAGCAATCCCTGGCGTAATTAAAATTTGAGACAGTAAAAAATTATTTTTTGAATAATTTACTATAGAAAAGGCAATCCCTGGCGTAATTAAAATTTGCGACACTAAACAATTATTTTTTGAATAATTTACTATAGAAAAGGCAATCCCTGGCGTAATTAAAATTTGCGACACTAAACAATTATTTTTTGCAAAATTTACTATAGAAAAGGCAATCCCTGGCGTAATTAAAATTTGCGAAACTAAACAATTATTTTTTGCAAAATTTACTATAGAAAAGGCAATCCCTGTCGTAATTAAAATTTAAGACAGTAAAAAATGAATTTTTGAATAATTTACTATACAAAAGGCAATCCCTGGTGTATGTAAAATTTGCAACAGTAAAAAATGAATTTTTGAATAATTTACTATAGAAAAGGCAATCCCTGGCGTAATTAAAATTTGCGACAGTAAAAAATGAATCTTTGAATAATTTTACTATAGAAAAGGCAATCCCTGGCGTAATTAAAATTTGAGACAGTAAAAAATTATTTTTTGAATAATTTACTATAGAAAAGGCAATCCCTGGCGTAATTAAAATTTGCGACAGAAAAAAATTAATTTTTGAATCATTTACTATAGACAAGGCAGTCCCTGGCATAATTAAAATTTGCGACAGTAAAAAATTATTTTTGGCAAAATTTACTATAGAAAAGGCAATCCCTGGCGTATTTAAAATTTGCGACAGTATAAAATTAATCTTTGAATAATTTACTATAGAAAAGGCAATCCCTGGCGTAATTAAAGTTTGCGACAGTAAAAAATGAATTTTTGAATAATTTACTATAGAAAAGGCAATCCCTGGCGTAATTAAAATTTGAGACAGTAAAAAATTATTTTTTGAATAATTTACTATAGAAAAGGCAATCCCTGGCGTAATTAAAATTTGCGACAGAAAAAAAATAATTTTTGAATAATTTACTATAGAAAAGGCAATCCCTGCCGTAATTAAAATTTGAGACAGTAAAAAATTATTTTTTTGCAAAATTTACTATAGAAAAGGCAATCCCTGGCGTAATTAAAATTTGCGACAGTAAAAAATTAGTTTTTGCAAAATTTACTATAGAAAAGGCAATCCCTGGCGTAATTAAAATTTGCGACAGTAAAAAATTATTTTTTGAATAATTTACTATAGAAAAGGCAATCCCTGGCGTAATTAAAATTTGCGACATTAAAAAATTATTTTTGGCAAAATTTACTATAGAAAAGGCAATCCGTGGCGTATTTAAAATTTGCGACAGTATAAAATTATTTTTTGAATTATTTACTATAGAAAAGGCAATCCCTGGAGTAATTAAAATTTGCGACAGTAAAAAATTATTTTTGGCAAAATTTACTATAGAAAAGGCAATCCCTGGCGTAATTAATATTTGCGACAGAAAAAAATTATTTTTTGAATAATTTACTATACAAGAGGCAATCCCTGGCGTATTTAAAATTTGCAACAGTAAAAAATGAATTTTTGAATAATTTACTATAGAAAAGGCAATCCCTGGCGTAATTAAAATTTGCGACAGTAAAAAATGAATTTTTGAATAATTTACTATAGAAAAGGCAATCCCTGGCGTAATTAAAATTTGTGACAGAAAAAATTGTTTTTTGAATAATTTACTATAGAAAAGGCAATCCCTGGCGTAATTAAAATTTGCGACAGTATAAAATGAATTTTTGAATAATTTACTATAGAAAAGGCAATCCCTGGCGTCATTAAATTTTGAGACAGTAAAAATTAATTTTTGAATAATTTACTATAGAAAAGGCAATCCCTGGCGTAATTAAAATTTGAGACACTAAACAATTATTTTTTGCAAAATTTACTATAGAAAAAGGCAATCCCTGGCGTAATTAAAATTTGCCGACAGAAAAAATTATTTTTTGAATAGTTTTACTATAGAAAAGGCAATCCCTGGCGTAATTAAAATTTGAGACAGTAAAAAAATGAATTTTTGAATAATTTACTATAGAAAAGGCAATCCCTGGCGTAATTAAAATTTGAGACAGTAAAAAATGAATTTTTGAATAATTTACTATAGAAAAGGCAATCCCTGGCGTAATTAAAATTTGTGACAGAAAAAATTATTTTTTGAATAATTTACTATAGAAAAGGCAATCCCTGGCGTAATTATAATTTGCGACAGTAAAAAATTATTTTTGGCAAAATTTACTATAGAAAAGGCAATCCCTGGCGTATTTAAAATTTGCGACAGTAAAAAATTATTTTTTGAATAATTTACTATAGAAAAGGCAATCCCTGGCGTAATTAAAATTTGCGACAGTAAAAAATGAATTTTTGAATAATTTACTATAGAAAAGGCAATCCCTGGCGTAATTAAAATTTGTGACAGAAAAAATTATTTTTTGAATAATTTACTATAGAAAAGGCAATCCCTGACGTAATTAAAATTTGCGACAGTATAAAATGAATTTTTGAATAATTTACTATAGAAAAGGCAATCCCTGGCGTAATTAAATTTTGAGACAGTAAAAATTAATTTTTGAATAATTTACTATAGAAAAGGCAATCCCTGGCGTAATTAAAATTTGAGACACTAAACAATTATTTTTGCAAAATTTACTATAGAAAAGGCAATCCCTGGCGTAATTAAAATTTGCGACAGAAAAAATTATTTTTTGAATAGTTTACTATAGAAAAGGCAATCCCTGGCGTAATTAAAATTTGAGACAGTAAAAAATGAATTTTTGAATAATTTACTATAGAAAAGGCAATCCTGGCGTAGTTAAAATTTGAGACAGTAAAAAATGAATTTTTGAATAATTTACTATAGAAAAGGCAATCCCTGGCGTAATTAAAATTTGTGACAGAAAAAATTATTTTTTGAATAATTTACTATAGAAAAGGCAATCCCTGGCGTAATTAAAATTTGCGACAGTAAAAAATTATTTTTTGGCAAAATTTACTATAGAAAAGGCAATCCCTGGCGTATTTAAAATTTGCGACAGTATAAAAATTATTTTTTGAATAATTTACTATACAAAAGGCAATCCCTGGCGTATTTAAAATTTGCAACAGTAAAAAATGAAATTTTTGAATAATTTACTATAGAAAAGGCAATCCCTGGCGTAATTAAAATTTGCGACAGTAAAAAATTATTTTTGGCAAAATTTACTATAGAAAAGGGCAATCCCTGGCGTATTTAAAATTTGCGACAGTATAAAATTATTTTTTTGAAAAGTTTACTATAGAAAAGGCAATCCCTGGCGTAATTAAAATTTGAGACAGTAAAAAATGAATTTTTGAATAATTTACTATAGAAAAGGCAATCCCTGGCGTAATTAAAATTTGAGACAGTAAAAAATGAATTTTTGAATAATTTACTATAGAAAAGGCAATCCCTGGCGTAATTAAAATTTGCGACAGAAAAACATTAATTTTCGAATAATTTACTACAGAAAAGGCAATCCCTGGCGTAATTAAAAATTGAGACAGTAAAAAATTATTTTTTGCAAAATTTACTATAGAAAAGGCAATCCCTGGCGTATTTAAAATTTGCGACAGTAAAAAATTAGTTTTTTGCAAAATTTACTATAGAAAAGGCAATCCCTGGCGTAATTAAAATTTGCGACAGTAAAGAAATTATTTTTGGCAAAAATTTACTATAGAAAAGGAAATCCCTGGCGTAATTAAAATTTGCGACAGAAAAAAAATTATCTTTTGAATAATTTACTATACAAAAGGCAATCCCTGGCGTATTTAAAATTTGCAACAGTAAAAAATGAATTTTTGAATAATTTACTATAGAAAAGGCAATCCCTGGCGTAATTAAATTTTGAGACAGTAAAAATTAATTTTTGAATAATTTACTATAGAAAAGGCAATCCCTGGCGTAATTAAAATTTGAGACACTAAACAATTATTTTTTTGCAAAATTTACTCTAGAAAAGGCCAATCCCTGGCGTAATTAAAATTTGCGACAGAAAAAATTATTTTTTGAATAGTTTACTATAGAAAAGGCAATCCCTGGCGTAATTAAAATTTTGAGACAGTAAAAAATGAATTTTTGAGTAATTTACTATAGAAAAGGCAATCCCTGGCGTAATTAAAATTTGAGACAGTAAAAAAATGAATTTTTGAATAATTTACTATAGAAAAGGCAATCCCTGGCGTAATTAAAATTTGTGACAGAAAAAATTATTTTTTGAATTATTTACTATAGAAAAAGGCAATCCCTGGCGTAATTAAAATTTGCGACAGTAAAAAATTATTTTTGGCAAAATTTACTATAGAAAAGGCAATCCCTGGCGTATTTAAAATTTGCGACAGTATAAAATTATTTTTTGAATAATTTACTTTACAAAAGGCAATCCCTGGCGTAATTAAAATTTGAGACAGTAAAAAATTATTTTTTTGAATAATTTACTATAGAAAAGGCAATCCCTGGCGTAATTAAAATTTGCGACAGAAAAAAATTAATTTTCGAATAATTGACTATACAAAAGGCAATCCCTGGCGTAATTAAAATTTGAGACAGTAAAAAATTATTTTTTGCAAAATTTACTATAGAAAAGGCAATCCCTGGCGTAATTAAAATTTGCGACAGTAAAAAATTAGTTTTTGCAAAATTTACTATAGAAAAGGCAATCCCTGGCGTAATTAAAATTTGCGACAGAAAAAATTATTTTTTGAATAGTTTTACTATAGAAAAGGCAATCCCTGGCGTAATTAAAATTTGAGACAGTAAAAAATGAATTTTTGAATAATTTACTATAGAAAAGGCAATCCCTGGCGTAATTAAAATTTGAGACAGTAAAAAATGAATTTTTGAATAATTTACTATAGAAAAGGCAATCCCTGGCGTA
Organism: Dioctria linearis; assembly: GCA_963930735.1. Classification (NCBI taxonomy): domain Eukaryota; kingdom Metazoa; phylum Arthropoda; class Insecta; order Diptera; family Asilidae; genus Dioctria; species Dioctria linearis. Next base: position 19,895 of record CAWVNZ010002508.1, on the reverse strand, counting down.
ATTAAAATTTGTGACAGAAAAAATTATTTTTTGAATAATTTACTATAGAAAAGGCAATCCCTGGCGTAATTAAAATTTGCGACAGTAAAAAATTATTTTTGGCGAAATTTACTATAGAAAAGGCAATCCCTGGCGTATTTAAAATTTGCGACAGTATAAAATTATTTTTTGAATAATTTACTATACAAAAGGCAATCCCTGGCGTAATTAAAATTTGAGACAGTAAAAAATTATTTTTTGAATAATTTACTATAGAAAAGGCAATCCCTGGCGTAATTAAAATTTGCGACAGAAAAAAATTAATTTTCGAATAATTTACTACAGAAAAGGCAATCCCTGGCGTAATTAAAATTTGAGACAGTAAAAAAATTATTTTTTGCAAAATTTACTATAGAAAAGGCAATCCCTGGCGTAATTAAAATTTGCGACAGTAAAAAATTAGTTTTTGCAAAATTTACTATAGAAAAGGCAATCCCTGGCGTAATTAAAATTTGCGACAGTAAAAAATTATTTTTTGAATAATTTACTATAGAAAAGGCAATCCCTGGCGTAAATTAAAATTTGCGACATTAAAAAATTATTTTTGGCAAAATTTACTATAGAAAAGGCAATCCCTGGCGTATTTAAAATTTGCGACAGTATAAAATTATTTTTTGAATAATTTACTATACAAAAGGCAATCCCTGGCGTAATTAAAATTTGCGACAGTAAAAAATTATTTTTGGCAAAATTTACTATAGAAAAGGCAATCCCTGGCGTATTTAAAATTTGCGACAGTATAAAATTATTTTTTGAATAATTTACTATACAAAAAGGCAATCCCTGGCGTAATTAAAATTTGAGACAGTAAAAAATTATTTTTTGAATAATTTACTATAGAAAAGGCAATCCCTGGCGTAATTAAAATTTGCGACAGAAAAAAATTAATTTTTGCAAAATTTACTATAGAAAAGGCAATCCCTGGCGTAATTAAAATTTGCGACAGTAAAAAAATTATTTTTTGCAAAATTTACTATAGAAAAGGCAATCCCTGGCGTAATTAAAATTTGCGACAGAAAAAAATTATTTTTTGAATAGTTTACTATAGAAAAGGCAATCCCTGGCGTAATTAAAATTTGAGACAGTAAAAAATGAATTTTTGAATAATTTACTATAGAAAAGGCAATCCCTGGCGTAATTAAAATTTGAGACAGTAAAAAATGAATTTTTGAATAATTTACTATAGAAAAGGCAATCCCTGGCGTAATTAAAATTTGTGACAGAAAAAATTATTTTTTGAATAATTTACTATAGAAAAGGCAATCCCTGGCGTAATTAAAATTTGCGACAGTAAAAAATTATTTTTGGCAAAATTTACTATAGAAAAGGCAATCCCTGGCGTATTTAAAATTTGCGACAGTATAAAATTATTTTTTGAATAATTTACTATACAAAAGGCAATCCCTGGCGTAATTAAAATTTGAGACAGTAAAAAATTATTTTTTTAATAATTTACTATAGAAAAGGCAATCCCTGGCGTAATTAAAATTTGCGACAGAAAAAAATTAATTTTCGAATAATTTACTACAGAAAAGGCAATCCCTGGCGTAATTAAAATTTGAGACAGTAAAAAATTATTTTTTGCAAAATTTACTATAGAAAAGGCAATCCCTGGCGTAATTAAAATTTGCGACAGTAAAAAATTAGTTTTTGCAAAATTTACTATAGAAAAGGCAATCCCTGGCGTAATTAAAATTTGCGACAGTAAAAAAATATTTTTTGAATAATTTACTATAGAAAAGGCAATCCCTGGCGTAATTAAAATTTGCGACATTAAAAAATTATTTTTGGCAAAATTTACTATAGAAAAGGCAATCCCTGGCGTATTTAAAATTTGCGACAGTATAAAATTATTTTTTTGAATAATTTACTATAGAAAAGGCAATCCCTGGCGTAATTAAAATTTGCGACAGTAAAAAATTATTTTTGGCAAAATTTACTATAGAAAATGCAATCCCTGGCGTAATTAAAATTTGCGACAGAAAAAAATTATTTTTTGAATAATTTACTATACAAAAGGCAATCCCTGGCGTATTTAAAATTTGCAACAGTAAAAAATGAATTTTTGAAAAATTTACTATAGAAAAGGCAATCCCTGGCGTAATTAAAATTTGCGATAGTAAAAAATGAATTTTTGAATAATTTACTATAGAAAAGGCAATCCCTGGCGTAATTAAAATTTGTGACAGAAAAATTATTTTTGGCAAAATTTACTATAGAAAAGGCAATCCCTGGCGTATTTAAAATTTTCGACAGTATAAAATTATTTTTTGAATAATTTACTATACAAAAGGCAATCCCTGGCGTAATTAAAATTTGAGACAGTAAAAAATTATTTTTTGAATAATTTACTATAGAAAAGGCAATCCATGGCGTAATTAAAATTTGCGACAGAAAAAAATTAATTTTCGAATAATTTACTACAGAAAAGGCAATCCCTGGCGTAATTAAAATTTGAGACAGTAAAAAATTATTTTTTGCAAAAGTTACTATAGAAAAGGCAATCCCTGGCGTAATTAAAATTTGCGACAGTAAAAAATTAGTTTTTGCAAAATTTACTATAGAAAAGGCAATCCCTGGCGTAATTAAAATTTGCGACAGTAAAAAATTATTTTTTGAATAATTTACTATAGAAAAGGCAATCCTTGGCGTAATTAAAATTTGCGACATTAAAAAATTATTTTTGGCAAAATTTACTATAGAAAAGGCAATCCCTGGCGTATTTAAAATTTGCGACAGTATAAAATTATTTTTTGAATAATTTACTATAGAAAAGGCAATCCCTGGCGTAATTAAAATTTGCGACAGTAAAAAATTATTTTTGGCAAAATTTACTATAGAAAAGGCAATCCCTGGCGTAATTAAAATTTGCGACAGAAAAAAATTATTTTTTGAATAATTTACTATACAAAAGGCAATCCCTGGCGTATTTAAAATTTGCAACAGTAAAAAATGAATTTTTGAATAATTTACTATAGAAAAGGCAATCCCTGGCGTAATTAAAATTTGCGACAGTAAAAAATGAATTTTTGAATAATTTACTATAGAAAAGGCAATCCCTGGCGTAATTAAAATTTGTGACAGAAAAAATTATTTTTTGAATAATTTACTATAGAAAAGGCAATCTCTGGCGTAATTAAAATTTGCGACAGTATAAAATGAATTTTTGAATAATTTACTATAGAAAAGGCAATCCCTGGCGTAATTAAAATTTGAGACAGTAAAAATTAATTTTTGAATAATTTACTATAGAAAAGGCAATCCCTGGCGTAATTAAAATTTGAGACACTAAACAATTATTTTTTGCAAAATTTACTATAGAAAAGGCAATCCCTGGCGGAATTAAAATTTGCGACAGAAAAAATTATTTTTTTAATAGTTTACTATAGAAAAGGCAATCCCTGGCGTAATTAAAATTTGAGACAGTAAAAAATGAATTTTTGAATAATTTACTATAGAAAAGGCAATCCCTGGCGTAATTAAAATTTGCGACAGTAAAAAATTATTTTTTGCAAAATTTACTATAGAAAAGGCAATCCCTGGCGTAATTAAAATTTGTGACAGAAAAAAATATTTTTTGAATAATTTACTATAGAAAAGGCAATCCCTGGCGTAATTAAAATTTGCGACAGTAAATAATTATTTTTGGCAAAATTTACTATAGAAAAGGCAATCCCTGGCGTATTTAAAATTTGCGACAGTATAAAATTATTTTTTGAATAATTTACTATAGAAAAGGCAATCCCTGGCGTGATTAAAATTTGCGACAGTAAAAAATTATTTTTGGAAAAATTTACTATAGAAAAGGCAATCCCTGGCGTAATTAAAATTTGCGACAGAAAAAAATTATTTTTTGAATAATTTACTATACAAAAGGCAATCCCTGGCGTATTTAAAATTTGCAACAGTAAAAAATGAATTTTTGAATAATTTACTATAGAAAAGGCAATCCCTGGCGTAATTAAAATTTGCGACAGTAAAAAATGAATTTTTGAATAATTTACTATAGAAAAGGCAATCCCTGGCGTAATTAAAATTTGTGACAGAAAAAATTATTTTTTGAATAATTTACTATAGAAAAGGCAATCCCTGGCGTAATTAAAATTTGCGACAGTATAAAATGAATTTTTGAATAATTTACTATAGAAAAGGCAATCCCTGGCGTAATTAAAATTTGAGACAGTAAAAATTAATTTTTGAATAATTTACTGTAGAAAAGGCAATCCCTGGCGTAATTAAAATTTGAGACACTAAACAATTATTTTTTGCAAAATTTACTATAGAAAAGGCAATCCCTGGCGGAATTAAAATTTGCGACAGAAAAAATTATTTTTTTAATAGTTTACTATAGAAAAGGCAATCCCTGGCGTAATTAAAATTTGAGACAGTAAAAAATGAATTTTTGAATAATTTACTATAGAAAAGGCAATCCCTGGCGTAATTAAAATTTGCGACAGTAAAAAATTATTTTTTGCAAAATTTACTATAGAAAAGGCAATCCCTGGCGTAATTAAAATTTGTGACAGAAAAAAAATATTTTTTGAATAATTTACTATAGAAAAGGCAATCCCTGGCGTGATTAAAATTTGCGACAGTAAAAAATTATTTTTGGCAAAATTTACTATAGAAAAGGCAATCCCTGGCGTAATTAAAATTTGCGACAGAAAAAAATTATTTTTTGAATAATTTACTATACAAAAGGCAATCCCTGGCGTATTTAAAATTTGAAACAGTAAAAAATGAATTTTTGAATAATTTAATATAGAAAAGGCAATCCCTGGCGTAATTAAAATTTGCGACAGTAAAAAATGAATTTTTGAATAATTTACTATAGAAAAGACAATCCCTGGCGTAATTAAAATTTGAGACAGTAAAAAATTATTTTTTGAATAATTTACTATAGAAAAGGCAATCCCTGGCGTAATTAAAATTTGCGACAGTAAAAAATTATTTTTTGCAAAATTTACTATAGAAAAGGCAATCCCTGGCGTAATTAAAATTTGTGACAGAAAAAAATATTTTTTGAATAATTTACTATAGAAAAGGCAATCCCTGGCGTAATTAAAATTTGCGACAGTAAAAAATTATTTTTTGAATAATTTACTATAGAAAAGGCAATCCCTGGCGTAATTAAAATTTGCGACAGTAAAAAATTATTTTTGGAAAAATTTACTATAGAAATTTGCGACAGTATAAAATTATTTTTTGAATAATTTACTATAGAAAAGGCAATCCCTGGCGTAATTAAAATTTGCGACAGTAAAAAATTATTTTTGGCAAAATTTACTATAGAAAAGGCAATCCCTGGCGAAATTAAAATTTGCGACAGAAAAAAATTATTTTTTGAATAATTTACTATACAAAAGGCAATCCCTGGCGTATTTAAAATTTGCAACAGTAAAAAATGAATTTTTGAATAATTTACTATAGAAAAGGCAATCCCTGGCGTAATTAAAATTTGCGACAGTAAAAAATGAATTTTTGAATAATTTACTATAGAAAAGGCAATCCCTGGCGTAATTAAAATTTGAGACAGTAAAAAATGAATTTTTGAATAATTTACTATAGAAAAGGCAATCCCTGGCGTAATTAAAATTTGCGACAGTAAAAAATTATTTTTTGCAAAATTTACTACAGAAAAGGCAATCACTGGCGTAATTAAAATTTGTGACAGAAAAAATTATTTTTTGAATAATTTACTATAGAAAAGGCAATCCCTGGCGTATTTAAAATTTGCGACAGTATAAAATTAATTTTTGAATAATTTACTATAGAAAAGGCAATCCCTGGCGTAATTATAATTTGCGACAGTAAAAAATTATTTTTTGAATAATTTACTATAGAAAAGGCAATCCCTGGCGTAATTAAAATTTGAGACAGTAAAAAATTATTTTTTGCAAAATTTACTATAGAAAAGGCAATCCCTGGCGTAATTAAAATTTGCGACACTAAACAATTATTTTTTGCAAAATTTACTATAGAAAAGGCAATCCCTGGCGTAATTAAAATTTGCGACAGTAAAAAATGAATTTTTGAATAATTTACTATAGAAAAGGCAATCCCTGGCGTAATTAAAATTTGCGACACTAAACAATTATTTTTTGCAAAATTTACTATAGAAAAGGCAATCCCTGGCGTAATTAAAATTTGCGACACTAAACAATTATTTTTTGCAAAATTTACTATAGAAAGGGCAATCCCTGGCGTAATTAAAATTTGAGACAATAAAAAATTATTTTTTGAATAATTTACTATACAAAAGGCAACCCCTGGCGTAATTAAAATTTGCGACAGTAAAAAATGAATTTTTGAATAATTTACTATAGAAAAGGCAATCCCTGGCGTAATTAAAATTTGCGACACTAAACAATTATTTTTTGCCAAATTTACTATAAAAAAGGCAATCCCTGGCGTAATTAAAATTTGAGACAGTAAAAAATTATTTTTTGAATAATTTACTATACAAAAGGCAATCCCTGGCGTAATTACAATTTGCGACAGTAAAAAATGAATTTTTGAATAATTTACTATAGAAAAGGCAATCCCTGGCGTAATTAAAATTTGCGACAATAAACAATTATTTTTTGCAAAATTTACTGTAGAAAAGGCAATCCCTGGCGTAGTTAAAATTTGAGACAGTAAAAAATTATTTTTTGAATAATTTACTATAGAAAAGGCAATCCCTGGCGTATTTAAAATTTGCGACAGTAAAAAATTATTTTTTGAATAATTTACTATAGAAAAGGCAACCCCTGGCGTAATTAAAATTTGCGACACTAAACAACTATTTTTTGCAAAATTTACTATAGAAAAGCAATCCCTGGCGTAATTAAAATTTGAGACAGTAAAAAATAATTTTTTGAATAATTTACTATACAAAAGGCAATCCCTGGCGTAATTAAAATTTGAGACACTAAACAATTATTTTTTGAAAAATTTACTATAGAAAAGGCAATCCCTGGCGTAATTAAAATTTGCGACAGAAAACATTATTTTTTGAATAATTTACTATAGAAAAGGCAATCCCTGGCGTAATTAAAATTTGCGACAGTAAAAAATGAATTTTTGAATAATTTACTATAGAAAAGGCAATCCCTGGCGTAATTAAAGTTTGCGACAGTATAAAATTATTTTTTGAATAATTTACTATAGAAAAGGCAATCCCTGGCGTAATTATAATTTGCGACAGTAAAAAATTAGTTTTTGAATAATTTACTATAGAAAAGGCAATCCCTGGCGTAATTAAAATTTGAGACAGTAAAAAATTATTTTTTGAATAATTTACTATAGAAAAGGCAATCCCTGGCGTAATTAAAATTTGAGACAGTAAAAAATGAATTTTTGAATAATTTACTATACAAAAGGTAATCCCTGGCGTATTTAAAATTTGCAACAGTAAAAAATTATTTTTTTAGAATTTACTATAGAAAAGGCAATCCCTGGCGTAATTAAAATTTGAGACAGTAAAAAATTATTTTTTGAATAATTTACTATAGAAAAGGCAATCCCTGGCGTAATTATAATTTGCGACACTAAACAATTATTTTTTGAATAATTTACTATAGAAAAGGCAATCCCTGACGTAATTAAAATTTGAGACAGTAAAAAATGAATTTTTGAATAATTTACTATACAAAAGGCAATACCTGGCGTAATTAAAATTTGCGACAGTAAAAAAATATTTTTTGAATAATTTACTATAGAAAAGGTAATCCCTGGCGTAATTAAAATTTGCGACAGTAAAAAATTATTTTTTGAATAATTTACTATAGAAAAGGCAATCCCTGGCGTAATTAAAATTTGCGACAGTAAAAAATTATTTTTTGAATAATTTACTATAGAAAAGGCAATCCCTGGCGTAATTAAAATTTGAGACAGTAAAAAATGAATTTTTGAATAATTTACTATAGAAAAGGCAATCCCTGGCGTAATTATAATTTGCGACAGTAAATAATTATTTTTTGAATAATTTACTATAGAAAAGGCAATCCCTGGCGTAATTAAAATTTGAGACAGTAAACAATTATTTTTTGAATAATTTACTATAGAAAAGGCAATCCCTGGCGTAATTAAAATTTGAGACACTAAAAAATGAATTTTTGAATAATTTACTATACAAAAGGCAATCCCTGGCGTATTTAAAATTTGCAACAGTAAAAAATTATTTTTTGCAAAATTTACTATAGAAATGGCAATCCCTGGCGTAATTAAAATTTGTGACAGAAAAAATTATTTTTTGAATGATTTACTATAGAAAAGGCAATCCCTGGCGTAATTAAAATTTGCAACAGTAAAAAATTATTTTTTGCAAAATTTACTATAGAAAAGGCTATCCCTGGCGTAATTAAAATTTGAGACAGTAAACAATTATTTTTTGAATAATTTACTATAGAAAAGGCAATCCCTGGCGTAATTAAAATTTGCGACAGTATAAAATTATTTTTTGAATAATTTACTATAGAAAAGGCAATCCCTGGCGTATTTAAAATTTGCGACAGTAAAAAATTATTTTTTGAATAATGTACTATAGAAAAGGCAATCCCTGGCGTAACTAAAATTTGAGACAGTAAAAAATAATTTTTTGAATAATTTACTATAGAGAAGGCAATCCCTGGCGTAATTATAATTTGCGACAGTATAAAATTATTTTTTGAATATTTTACTATAGAAAAGGCAATCCCTGGCGTAATTAAAATTTGAGACAGTAAAAAATTATTTTTTGAATAATTTACTATAGAAAAGGCAATCCCTGGCGTAATTAAAATTTGCGACAGTAAAAAATTATTTTTTGAATAATTTACTATAGAAAAGGCAATCCCTGGCGTAATTAAAATTTGAGACAGTAAAAAATGAATTTTTGAATAATTTACTATACAAAAGGCAATCCCTGGCGTAATTAAAATTTGAGACAGTAAAAAATGAATTTTTGAATAATTTACTATAGAAAAGGCAATCCCTGACGTAATTAAAATTTGCGACACTAAACAATTATTTTTTGAATAATTTACTATAGAAAAGGCAATCCCTGGCGTAATTATAATTTGCGACAGTACAAAATGAATTTTTGAATAATTTACTATAGAAAAGGCAATCCCTGGCGTAATTAAAATTTGAGACACTAAACAATTATTTTTTGCAAAATTTGCTATACAAAAGGCAATACCTGGCGTAATTAAAATTTGCGACAGTAAAAAATGAATTTTTGAATAATTTACTATAGAAAAGGCAATCCCTGGCGTAATTAAAATTTGAGACAGTAAAAAATTATTTTTTGAATAATTGACTATACAAAAGGCAATCCCTGGCGTAATTAAAATTTGCGACAGTAAAAAATGAATTTTTGAATAATTTACTATAGAAAAGGCAATCCCTGGCGTAATTAAAATTTGCGACACTAAACAATTATTTTTTGCAAAATTTACTATAGAAAAGGCAATCCCTGGCGTAATTAAAATTTGCGACAGTAAAAAATGAATTTTTGAATAATTTACTATAGAAAAGGCAATCCCTGGCGTAATTAAAATTTGCGACACTAAACAATTATTTTTTGCAAAATTTACTATAGAAAAGGCAATCCCTGGCGTAATTAAAATTTGCGACACTAAACAATTATTTTTTGCAAAATTTACTATAGAAAGGGCAAACCCTGGCGTAATTAAAATTTGAGACAATAAAAAATTATTTTTTGAATAATTTACTATACAAAAGGCAACCCCTGGCGTAATTAAAATTTGCGACAGTAAAAAATGAATTTTTGAATAATTTACTATAGAAAAGGCAATCCCTGGCGTAATTAAAATTTGCGACACTAAACAATTATTTTTTGCCAAATTTACTATAAAAAAGGCAATCCCTGGCGTAATTAAAATTTGAGACAGTAAAAAATTATTTTTTGTATAATTTACTATACAAAAGGCAATCCCTGGCGTAATTATAATTTGCGACAGTAAAAAATGAATTTTTGAATAATTTACTATAGAAAAGTCAATCCCTGGCGTAATTAAAATTTGCGGCACTAAACAATTATTTTTTGCAAAATTTACTATAGAAAAGGCAATCCCTGGCATAACTAAAATTTGAGACAGTAAAAAATTATTTTTTGAATAATTTACTATAGAAAAGGCAATCCCTGGCGTATTTAAAATTTGCGACAGTAAAAAATTATTTTTTGAATAATTTACTATAGAAAAGGCAATCCCTGGCGTAATTAAAATTTGCGACACTAAACAACTATTTTTTGCAAAATTTACTATAGAAAAGCAATCCCTGGCGTAATTAAAATTTGAGACAGTAAAAAATTATTTTTTGAATAATTTACTATACAAAAGGCAATCCCTGGCGTAATTAAAATTTGCGACACTAAACAATTATTTTTTGCAAAATTTACTATAGAAAAGGCAATCCCTGGCGTAATTAAAATTTGAGACAGTAAACAATTATTTTTTGAATAATTTACTATAGAAAAGGCAATCCCTGGCGTAATTAAAATTTGCGACAGTATAAAATTATTTTTTGAATAATTTACTATAGAAAAGGCAATCCCTGGCGTATTTAAAATTTGCGACAGTAAAAAATTATTTTTTGAATAATGTACTATAGAAAAGGTAATCCCTGGCGTAACTAAAATTTGAGACAGTAAAAAATTATTTTTTGAATAATTTACTATAGAAAAGGCAATCCCTGGCGTAATTATAATTTGCGACAGTATAAAATTATTTTTTGAATAATTTACTATAGAAAAGGCAATCCCTGGCGTAATTAAAATTTGAGACAGTAAAAAATTATTTTTTGAATAATTTACTATAGAAAAGGCAATCCCTGGCGTAATTAAAATTTGCGACAGTAAAAAATTATTTTTTGAATAATTTACTATAGAAAAGGCAATCCCTGGCGTAATTAAAATTTGAGACAGTAAAAAATGAATTTTTGAATAATTTACTATAGAAAAGGCAATCCCTGGCGTAATTAAAATTTGAGACAGTAAAAATTGAATTTTTGAATAATTTACTATAGAAAAGGCAATCCCTGGCCTAATTAAAATTTGCGACACTAAACAATTATTTTTTGAATAATTTACTATAGAAAAGGCAATCCCTGGCGTAATTATAATTTGCGACAGTAAAAAATGAATTTTTGAATAATTTACTATAGAAAAGGCAATCCCTGGCGTAATTAAAATTTGAGACAGTAAAAAATGAATTTTTGAATAATTTACTATAGAAAAGGCAATACCTGGCGTAATTAAAATTTGAGACAGTAAAAAATGAATTTTTGAATAATTTACTATAGAAAAGGCAATCCCTGGCGTAATTAAAATTTGCGACACTAAACAATTATTTTTTGAATAATTTACTATAGAAAAGGCAATCCCTGGCGTAATTATAATTTGCGACAATAAAAAATGAATTTTTGAATAATTTACTATAGAAAAGGCAATCCCTGGCGTAATTAAAATTTGAGACACTAAACAATTATTTTTTGCAAAATTTGCTATACAAAAGGCAATACCTGGCGTATTTAAAATTTGCAACAGTAAAAAATTATTTTTTTAGAATTTACTATAGAAAAGGCAATCCCTGGCGTAATTAAAATTTGAGACAGTAAAAAATTATTTTTTGAATAATTTACTATAGAAAAGGCAATCCCTGGCGTAATTATAATTTGCGACAGTAAAAAATTATTTTTTGAATAATTTACTATAGAAAAGGCAATCCCTGGCGTAATTAAAATTTGCGACAGTAAAAAATGAATTTTTGAATAATTTACTATACAAAAGGCAATCCCTGGCGTAATTAAAATTGAGACAGTAAAAAATGAATTTTTGAATAATTTACTATAGAAACGGCAATCCCTGGCGTAATTATAATTTGCGACAGTAAACAATTATTTTTTGAATAATTTACTATAGAAAAGGCAATCCCTGGCGTAATTAAAATTTGAGACAGTAAACAATTATTTTTTGAATAATTTACTATAGAAAAGGCAATCCCTGGCGTAATTAAAATTTGAGACACTAAAAAATGAATTTTTGAATAATTTACTATACAAAAGGCAATCCCTGGCGTATTTAAAATTTGCAACAGTAAAAAATTATTTTTTGCAAAATTTACTATAGAAATGGCAATCCCTGGCGTAATTAAAATTTGTGACAGAAAAAATTATTTTTTGAATAATTTACTATAGAAAAGGCAATCCCTGGCGTAATTAAAATTTGCAACAGTAAAAAATTATTTTTTGCAAAATTTACTATAGAAAAGGCAATCCCTGGCGTAATTAAAATTTGAGACAGTAAACAATTATTTTTTGAATAATTTACTATAGAAAAGGCAATCCCTGGCGTAATTAAAATTTGCGACAGTATAAAATTATTTTTTGAATAATTTACTATAGAAAAGGCAATCCCTGGCGTATTTAAAATTTGCGACAGTAAAAAATTATTTTTTGAATAATGTACTATAGAAAAGGCAATCCCTGGCGTCTAAAATTTGAGACAGTAAAAAATTATTTTTTGAATAAGTTACCATAGAAAAGGCAATCCCTGGCGTAATTATAATTTGCGACAGTATAAAATTATTTTTTGAATAATTTACTATAGAAAAGGCAATCCCTGGCGTAATTAAAATTTGAGACAGTAAAAAATTATTTTTTGAATAATTTACTATAGAAAAGGCAATCCCTGGCGTAATTAAAATTTGCGACAGTAAAAAATTATTTTTTTAATAATTTACTATAGAAAAGGCAATCCCTGGCGTAATTAAAATTTGAGACAGTAAAAAATGAATTCTTGAATAATTTACTATACAAAAGGCAATCCCTGGCGTAATTAAAATTTGAGACAGTAAAAAATGAATTTTTGAATAATTTACTATAGAAAAGGCAATCCCTGGCGTAATTAAAATTTGCGACACTAAACAATTATTTTTTGAATAATTTACTATAGAAAAGGCAATCCCTGGCGTAATTATAATTTGCGACAGTACAAAATGAATTTTTGAATAATTTACTATAGAAAAGGCAATCCCTGGCGTAATTAAAATTTGAGACACTAAACAATTATTTTTTGCAAAATTTGCTATACAAAAGGCAATACCTGGCGTAATTAAAATTTGCGACAGTAAAAAATGAATTTTTGAATAATTTACTATAGAAAAGGCAATCCCTGGCGTAATTAAAATTTGAGACAGTAAAAAATTATTTTTTGAATAATTGACTATACAAAAGGCAATCCCTGGCGTAATTAAAATTTGCGACAGTAAAAAATGAATTTTTGAATAATTTACTATAGAAAAGGCAATCCCTGGCGTAATTAAAATTTGCGACACTAAACAATTATTTTTTGAATAATTTACTATAGAAAAGGCAATCCCTGGCGTAATTAAAATTTGAGACAGTAAAAAATTATTTTTTGAATAATTTACTATAGAAAAGGCAATCCCTGGCGTAATTAAAATTTGCGACAGTAAAAAATTATTTTTTGAATAATTTACTATAGAAAAGGCAATCCCTGGCGTAATTAAAATTTGAGACAGTAAAAAATGAATTTTTGAATAATTTACTATACAAAAGGCAATCCCTGGCGTAATTAAAATTTGAGACAGTAAAAAATGAATTTTTGAATAATTTACTATAGAAAAGGCAATCCCTGGCGTAATTAAAATTTGCGACACTAAACAATTATTTTTTGAATAATTTACTATAGAAAAGGCAATCCCTGGCGTAATTATAATTTGCGACAGTACAAAATGAATTTTTGAATAATTTACTATAGAAAAGGCAATCCCTGGCGTAATTAAAATTTGCGACACTAAACAATTATTTTTTGCAAAATTTACTATAGAAAAGGCAATCCCTGGCGTAATTAAAATTTGCGACACTAAACAGTTATTTTTTGCAAAATTTACTATAGAAAGGGCAATCCCTGGCGTAATTAAAATTTGAGACAGTAAAAAATTATTTTTTGAATAATTTACTATACAAAAGGCAACCCCTGGCGTAATTAAAATTTGCGACAGTAAAAAATGAATTTTTGAATAATTTACTATAGAAAAGGCAATCCCTGGCGTAATTAAAATTTGCGACACTAAACAATTATTTTTTGCCAAATTTACTATAAAAAAGGCAATCCCTGGCGTAATTAAAATTTGAGACAGTAAAAAATTATTTTTTGTATAATTTACTATACAAAAGGCAATCCCTGGCGTAATTATAATTTGCGACAGTATAAAATTATTTTTTGAATAATTTACTATAGAAAAGGCAATCCCTGGCGTAATTAAAATTTGAGACAGTAAACAATTATTTTTTGAATAATTTACTATAGAAAAGGCAATCCCTGGCGTAATTAAAATTTGCGACAGTATAAAATTATTTTTTGAATAATTTACTATAGAAAAGGCAATCCCTGGCGTATTTAAAATTTGCGACAGTAAAAAATTATTTTTTGAATAATGTACTATAGAAAAGGCAATCCCTGGCGTAACTAAAATTTGAGACAGTAAAAAATTATTTTTAGAATAATTTACTATAGAAAAGGCAATCCCTGGCGTAATTATAATTTGCGACAGTATAAAATTATTTTTTGAATAATTTACTATAGAAAAGGCAATCCCTGGCGTAATTAAAATTTGAGACAGTAAAAAATTATTTTTTGAATAATTTACTATAGAAAAGGCAATCCCTGGCGTAATTAAAATTTGCGACAGTAAAAAATTATTTTTTGAATAATTTACTATAGAAAAGGCAATCCCTGGCGTAATTAAAATTTGAGACAGTAAAAAATGAATTTTTGAATAATTTACTATACAAAAGGCAATCCCTGGCGTAATTAAAATTTGAGACAGTAAAAAATGAATTTTTGAATAATTTACTATAGAAAAGGCAATCCCTGGCGTAATTAAAATTTGCGACACTAAACAATTATTTTTTGAATAATTTACTATAGAAAAGGCAATCCCTGGCGTAATTATAATTTGCGACAGTACAAAATGAATTTTTGAATAATTTACTATAGAAAAGGCAATCCCTGGCGTAATTAAAATTTGAGACACTAAACAATTATTTTTTGCAAAATTTGCTATACAAAAGGCAATACCTGGCGTAATTAAAATTTGCGACAGTAAAAAATGAATTTTTGAATAATTTACTATAGAAAAGGCAATCCCTGGCGTAATTAAAATTTGAGACAGTAAAAAATTATTTTTTGAATAATTGACTATACAAAAGGCAATCCCTGGCGTAATTAAAATTTGCGACAGTAAAAAATGAATTTTTGAATAATTTACTATAGAAAAGGCAATCCCTGGCGTAATTAAAATTTGCGACACTAAACAATTATTTTTTGAATAATTTACTATAGAAAAGGCAGTCCCTGGCGTAATTAAAATTTGAGACAGTAAAAAATTATTTTTTGAATAATTTACTATAGAAAAGGCAATCCCTGGCGTAATTAAAATTTGCGACAGTAAAAAATTATTTTTTGAATAATTTACTATAGAAAAGGCAATCCCTGGCGTAATTAAAATTTGAGACAGTAAAAAATGAATTTTTGAATAATTTACTATACAAAAGGCAATCCCTGGCGTAATTAAAATTTGAGACAGTAAAAAATGAATTTTTGAATAATTTACTATAGAAAAGGCAATCCCTGGCGTAATTAAAATTTGCGACACTAAACAATTATTTTTTGAATAATTTACTATAGAAAAGGCAATCCCTGGCGTAATTATAATTTGCGACAGTACAAAATGAATTTTTGAATAATTTACTATAGAAAAGGCAATCCCTGGCGTAATTAAAATTTGAGACACTAAACAATTATTTTTTGCAAAATTTGCTATACAAAAGGCAATACCTGGCGTAATTAAAATTTGCGACAGTAAAAAATGAATTTTTGAATAATTTACTATAGAAAAGGCAATCCCTGGCGTAATTAAAATTTGAGACAGTAAAAAATTATTTTTTGAATAATTGACTATACAAAAGGCAATCCCTGGCGTAATTAAATTTGCGACAGTAAAAAATGAATTTTTGAATAATTTACTATAGAAAAGGCAATCCCTGGCGTAATTAAAATTTGCGACACTAAACAATTATTTTTTGCAAAATTTACTATAGAAAAGGCAATCCCTGGCGTAATTAAAATTTGCGACAGTAAAAAATGAATTTTTGAATAATTTACTATAGAAAAGGCAATCCCTGGCGTAATTAAAATTTGCGACACTAAACAATTATTTTTTGCAAAATTTACTATAGAAAAGGCAATCCCTGGCGTAATTAAAATTTGCGACACTAAACAATTATTTTTTGCAAAATTTACTATAGAAAGGGCAATCCCTGGCGTAATTAAAATTTGAGACAGTAAAAAATTATTTTTTGAATAATTTACTATACAAAAGGCAACCCCTGGCGTAATTAAAATTTGCGACAGTAAAAAATGAATTTTTGAATAATTTACTATAGAAAAGGCAATCCCTGGCGTAATTAAAATTTGCGACACTAAACAATTATTTTTTGCCAAATTTACTATAAAAAAGGCAATCCCTGGCGTAATTAAAATTTGAGACAGTAAAAAATTATTTTTTGTATAATTTACTATACAAAAGGCAATCCCTGGCGTAATTATAATTTGCGACAGTATAAAATTATTTTTTGAATAATTTACTATAGAAAAGGCAATCCCTGGCGTAATTAAAATTTGAGACAGTAAACAATTATTTTTTGAATAATTTACTATAGAAAAGGCAATCCCTGGCGTAATTAAAATTTGCGACAGTATAAAATTATTTTTTGAATAATTTACTATAGAAAAGGCAATCCCTGGCGTATTTAAAATTTGCGACAGTAAAAAATTATTTTTTGAATAATGTACTATATAAAAGGCAATCCCTGGCGTAACTAAAATTTGAGACAGTAAAAAATTATTTTTAGAATAATTTACTATAGAAAAGGCAATCCCTGGCGTAATTATAATTTGCGACAGTATAAAATTATTTTTTGAATAATTTACTATAGAAAAGGCAATCCCTGGCGTAATTAAAATTTGAGACAGTAAAAAATTATTTTTTGAATAATTTACTATAGAAAAGGCAATCCCTGGCGTAATTAAAATTTGCGACAGTAAAAAATTATTTTTTGAATAATTTACTATAGAAAAGGCAATCCCTGGCGTAATTAAAATTTGAGACAGTAAAAAATGAATTTTTGAATAATTTACTATACAAAAGGCAATCCCTGGCGTAATTAAAATTTGAGACAGTAAAAAATGAATTTTTGAATAATTTACTATAGAAAAGGCAATCCCTGGCGTAATTAAAATTTGCGACACTAAACAATTATTTTTTGAATAATTTACTATAGAAAAGGCAATCCCTGGCGTAATTATAATTTGCGACAGTACAAAATGAATTTTTGAATAATTTACTATAGAAAAGGCAATCCCTGGCGTAATTAAAATTTGAGACACTAAACAATTATTTTTTGCAAAATTTGCTATACAAAAGGCAATACCTGGCGTAATTAAAATTTGCGACAGTAAAAAATGAATTTTTGAATAATTTACTATAGAAAAGGCAATCCCTGGCGTAATTAAAATTTGAGACAGTAAAAAATTATTTTTTGAATAATTGACTATACAAAAGGCAATCCCTGGCGTAATTAAAATTTGCGACAGTAAAAAATGAATTTTTGAATAATTTACTATAGAAAAGGCAATCCCTGGCGTAATTAAAATTTGCGACACTAAACAATTATTTTTTGAATAATTTACTATAGAAAAGGCAATCCCTGGCGTAATTAAAATTTGAGACAGTAAAAAATTATTTTTTGAATAATTTACTATAGAAAAGGCAATCCCTGGCGTAATTAAAATTTGCGACAGTAAAAAATTATTTTTTGAATAATTTACTATAGAAAAGGCAATCCCTGGCGTAATTAAAATTTGAGACAGTAAAAAATGAATTTTTGAATAATTTACTATACAAAAGGCAATCCCTGGCGTAATTAAATTTGAGACAGTAAAAAATGAATTTTTGAATAATTTACTATAGAAAAGGCAATCCCTGGCGTAATTAAAATTTGCGACACTAAACAATTATTTTTGAATAATTTACTATAGAAAAGGCAATCCCTGGCGTAATTATAATTTGCGACAGTACAAAATGAATTTTTGAATAATTTACTATAGAAAAGGCAATCCCTGGCGTAATTAAAATTTGAGACACTAAACAATTATTTTTTGCAAAATTTGCTATACAAAAGGCAATACCTGGCGTAATTAAAATTTGCGACAGTAAAAAATGAATTTTTGAATAATTTACTATAGAAAAGGCAATCCCTGGCGTAATTAAAATTTGCGACACTAAACAATTATTTTTTGCAAAATTTACTATAGAAAAGGCAATCCCTGGCGTAATTAAAATTTGCGACACTAAACAGTTATTTTTTGCAAAATTTACTATAGAAAGGGCAATCCCTGGCGTAATTAAAATTTGAGACAGTAAAAAATTATTTTTTGAATAATTTACTATACAAAAGGCAACCCCTGGCGTAATTAAAATTTGCGACAGTAAAAAATGAATTTTTGAATAATTTACTATAGAAAAGGCAATCCCTGGCGTAATTAAAATTTGCGACACTAAACAATTATTTTTTGCCAAATTTACTATAAAAAAGGCAATCCCTGGCGTAATTAAAATTTGAGACAGTAAAAAATTATTTTTTGTATAATTTACTATACAAAAGGCAATCCCTGGCGTAATTATAATTTGCGACAGTATAAAATTATTTTTGAATAATTTACTATAGAAAAGGCAATCCCTGGCGTAATTAAAATTTGAGACAGTAAACAATTATTTTTTGAATAATTTACTATAGAAAAGGCAATCCCTGGCGTAATTAAAATTTGCGACAGTATAAAATTATTTTTTGAATAATTTACTATAGAAAAGGCAATCCCTGGCGTATTTAAAATTTGCGACAGTAAAAAATTATTTTTTGAATAATGTACTATAGAAAAGGCAATCCCTGGCGTAACTAAAATTTGAGACAGTAAAAAATTATTTTTAGAATAATTTACTATAGAAAAGGCAATCCCTGGCGTAATTATAATTTGCGACAGTATAAAATTATTTTTTGAATAATTTACTATAGAAAAGGCAATCCCTGGCGTAATTAAAATTTGAGACAGTAAAAAATTCATTTTTTGAATAATTTACTATAGAAAAGGCAATCCCTGGCGTAATTAAAATTTGCGACAGTAAAAAATTATTTTTTGAATAATTTACTATAGAAAAGGCAATCCCTGGCGTAATTAAAATTTGAGACAGTAAAAAATGAATTTTTGAATAATTTACTATACAAAAGGCAATCCCTGGCGTAATTAAAATTTGAGACAGTAAAAAATGAATTTTTGAATAATTTACTATAGAAAAGGCAATCCCTGGCGTAATTAAAATTTGCGACACTAAACAATTATTTTTTGAATAATTTACTATAGAAAAGGCAATCCCTGGCGTAATTATAATTTGCGACAGTACAAAATGAATTTTTGAATAATTTACTATAGAAAAGGCAATCCCTGGCGTAATTAAAATTTGAGACACTAAACAATTATTTTTTGCAAAATTTGCTATACAAAAGGCAATACCTGGCGTAATTAAAATTTGCGACAGTAAAAAATGAATTTTTGAATAATTTACTATAGAAAAGGCAATCCCTGGCGTAATTAAAATTTGAGACAGTAAAAAATTATTTTTTGAATAATTGACTATACAAAAGGCAATCCCTGGCGTAATTAAAATTTGCGACAGTAAAAAATGAATTTTTGAATAATTTACTATAGAAAAGGCAATCCCTGGCGT
>CAWVNZ010002507.1:0-154000 GCA_963930735.1 Dioctria linearis | reverse complement strand
AAAGGCAAACCCTGGCGTATTTAAAATTTGCGACAGTAAAAAATTATTTTTTGAATAATTTACTATAAAAAAGGCAATCCCTGGCGCAATTAAAATTTGCGACAGTAGAAAATTATTTTTTGAATAATTTACTATAGAAAAGGCAATCCCTGGCGTAATTAAAATTTGCGACAGTAAAAAATTATTTTCTGAATAATTTACTATAGAAAAGGCAATCCCTGGCGTAATTAAAACTTGCAATAGTAAAAAATTATTTTTTGAATAATTTACTATAGAAAAGGCAATCCCTGGCGCACTTAAAATTTGCGATAGTAAAAAATTATTTTTTGAATAATTTACTATAGAAAAGGCAATCCCTGGCATAATTAAAATTTGCGACAGTAGAAAATTATTTTTTGAATAATTTACTATAGAAAAGGCAATCCCTGGCGTAATTAAAATTTGCGACAGTAGAAAATTATTTTTTGAATAATTTACTATAGAAAAGGCAATCCCTGGCGCACTTAAAATTTGCGATAGTAAAAAATTATTTTTTGAATAATTTACTATAGAAAAGGCAATCCCTGGCGCAATTAAAATTTGCGACAGTTGAAAATTATTTTTTGAATAATTTACTATAGAAAAGGCAATCCCTGGCGTAATTAAAATTTGCGACAGTAGAAAATTATTTTTTGAATAATTTACTATAGAAAAGGCAATCCCTGGCGTAATTAAAATTTGCGACAGTAGAAAATTATTTTTTGAATAATTTACTATAGAAAAGGCAATCCCTGGCGTAATTAAAATTTGCGACAGTAAAAAATTATTTTTTGAATAATTTACTATAGAAAAGGCAATCCCTGGCGCAATTAAAATTTGCGACAGTTGAAAATTATTTTTTGAATAATTTACTATAGAAAAGGCAATCAATCCCTGGCGTAATTAAAATTTGCGACAGTAGAAAATTATTTTTTGAATAATTTACTATAGAAAAGGCAATCCCTGGCGCAATTAAAATTTGCGACAGAAAAAAATTATTTTTTGAATAATTTACTATAGAAAAGGCAATCCCTGGCGCACTTAAAATTTGCGACAGTAGAAAATTATTTTTTGAATAATTTACTATAGAAAAGGCAATCCCTGGGATATTTAAAATTTGCGACAGTAAAAAATTATTTTTTGAACAATTTACTATAGAAAAGGCAATCCCTGGCGTAATTAAAATTTGCGACAGTATAAAATTATTTTTTGAATAATTTACTATAGAAAAGGCAATCCCTGGCGCAATTAAAACTTGCGATAGTAGAAAATTATTTTTTGAATAATTTACTATAGAAAAGGCAATCCCTGGCGTAATTAAAATTTGCGACAGTAGAAAATTATTTTTTGAATAATTTACTATAGAAAAGGCAATCCCTGGCGCACTTAAAATTTGCGATAGTAAAAAATTATTTTTTGAATAATTTACTATAGAAAAGGCAATCCCTGGCGCAATTAAAATTTGCGACAGTTGAAAATTATTTTTTGAATAATTTACTATAGAAAAGGCAATCCCTGGCGTAATTAAAATTTGCGACAGTAGAAAATTATTTTTTGAATAATTTACTATAGAAAAGGCAATCCCTGGCGTAATTAAAATTTGCGACAGTAGAAAATTATTTTTTGAATAATTTACTATAGAAAAGGCAATCCCTGGCGTAATTAAAATTTGCGACAGTAAAAAATTATTTTTTGAATAATTTACTATAGAAAAGTCAATCCCTGGCGCAATTAAAATTTGCGACAGTTGAAAATTGTTTTTTGAATAATTTACTATAGAAAAGGCAATCAATCCCTGGCGTAATTAAAATTTGCGACAGTAGAAAATTATTTTTTGAATAATTTACTATAGAAAAGGCAATCCCTGGCGCAATTAAAATTTGCGACAGAAAAAAATTATTTTTTGAATAATTTACTATAGAAAAGGCAATCCCTGGCGCACTTAAAATTTGCGACAGTAGAAAATTATTTTTTGAATAATTTACTATAGAAAAGGCAATCCCTGGGATATTTAAAATTTGCGACAGTAAAAAATTATTTTTTGAATAATTTACTATAGAAAAGGCAATCAATCCCTGGCGTAATTAAAATTTGCGACAGTAGAAAATTATTTTTTGAATAATTTACTATAGAAAAGGCAATCCCTGGCGCAATTAAAATTTGCGACAGAAAAAAATTATTTTTTGAATAATTTACTATAGAAAAGGCAATCCCTGGCGCAATTAAAATTTGCCGCAGTATAAAATTATTTTTTGAATAATTTACTATAGAAAAGGCAATCCCTGGGATATTTAAAATTTGCGACAGTAAAAAATTATTTTTTGAATAATTTACTATAGAAAAGGCAATCCCTGGCGTAATTAAAATTTGCGACAGTAGAAAATTATTTTTTGAATAATTTACTATAGAAAAGGCAATCCCTGGCGTAATTAAAATTTGCGACAGTAAAAAATGAATTTTTGAATAATTTACTATAGAAAAGGTAATCCCTGGCGCAATTAAAATTTGCCCCAGTTGAAAATTATTTTTTGAATAATTTACTATAGAAAAGGCAATCCCTGGCGTAATTAAAACTTGCGATAGTAAAAAATTATTTTTTGAATAATTTACTATAGAAAAGGCAATCCCTGGCACACTTAAAATTTGCGACAGTAGAAAATTATTTTTTGAATAATTTACTATAGAAAAGGCAATCCCTGGCGTAATTAAAATTTGCGACAGTTGAAAATTATTTTTTGAATAATTTACTATAGAAAAGGCAATCCCTGGCGTAATTAAAATTTGCGACAGTAGAAAATTATTTTTTGAATAATTTACTATAGAAAAGGCAATCCCTGGCGCAATTAAAATTTGCGACAGAAAAAAATTATTTTTTGAATAATTTACTATAGAAAAGGCAATCCGTGGCGCACTTAAAATTTGCGACAGTAGAAAATTATTTTTTGAATAATTTACTATAGAAAAGGCAATCCCTGGCGTAATTAAAACTTGCGATAGTAAAAAATTATTTTTTGAATAATTTACTATAGAAAAGGCAATCCCTGGCGTAATTAAAATTTGCGACAGTAGAAAATTATTTTTTGAATAATTTACTATAGAAAAGGCAATCCCTGGCGTATTTAAAATTTGCGACAGTGAAAAATTATTTTTTGAATAATTTACTATAGAAAAGGCAATCCCTGGCACACTTAAAATTTGCGACAGTGGAAAATTATTTTTTGAATAATTTACTATAGAAAAGGCAATCCCTGGCGCAATTAAAATTTGCGACAGTTGAAAATTATTTTTTGAATTATTTACTATAGAAAAGGCAATCCCTGGCGTAATTAAAATTTGCGACAGTAGAAAATTATTTTTTGAATAATTTACTATAGAAAAGGCAATCCCTGGCGCAATTAAAATTTGCGACAGAAAAAAATTATTTTTTGAATAATTTACTATAGAAAAGGCAATCCCTGGCGCACTTAAAATTTGCGACAGTAGAAAATTATTTTTTGAATAATTTACTATAGAAAAGGCAATCCCTGGGATATTTAAAATTTGCGACAGTAAAAAATTATTTTTTGAACAATTTACTATAGAAAAGCCAATCCCTGGCGTAATTAAAATTTGCGACAGTATAAAATTATTTTTTGAATAATTTACTATAGAAAAGGCAATCGCTGGCGCAATTAAAACTTGCGATAGTAAAAAATTATTTTTTTGCAAAATTTACTATAGAAAAGGCAATCCCTGGCGTATTTAAAATTTGCGACAGTAAAAAATTATTTTTTGAATAATTTACTATAGAAAAGGCAATCCCTGGCGCAATTAAAATTTGCGACAGTATAAAATTATTTTTTGAATAATTTACTATAGAAAAGGCAATCCCTGGCGCAATTAAAATTTGCGACAGTATAAAATTATTTTTTGAATAATTTACTATAGAAAAGGCAATCCCTGGGATATTTAAAATTTGCGAGAGTAGAAAATTATTTTTTGAATAATTTACTATAGAAAAGGCAATCCCTGGCGCAATTAAAATTTGCGTCAGTAGAAAATTATTTTTGAATAATTTACTATAGAAAAGGCAATCCCTGGCGCAATTAAAATTTGCGACAGTTGAAAATTATTTTTTGAATAATTTACTATAGAAAAGGCAATCCCTGGCGTAATTAAAATTTGCGACAGTAGAAAATTATTTTTTGAATAATTTACTATATAAAAGGCAATCCCTGGCGCAATTAAAATTTGCGACAGTTGAAATTTATTTTTTGAGTAATTTACTATAGAAAAGGCAATCCCTGGCGCACTTAAAATTTGCGACAGTTGAAAATTATTTTTTGAATAATTTACTATAGAAAAGGCAGTCCCTGGCGTAATTAAAATTTGCGACAGTAGGAAATTATTTTTTGAATAATTTACTATAGAAAAGGCAATCCCTGGCGTATTTAAAATTTGCGACAGTAAAAAATTATTTTTTGAATAATTTACTATAGAAAAGGCAGTCCATGGCGCAATTAAAATTTGCGACAGTAGAAAATTATTTTTTGAATAATTTACTATAGAAAAGGCAATCCCTGGCGTAATTAAAATTTGCGACAGTAAAAAATTATTTTCTGAATAATTTACTATAGAAAAGGCAATCCCTGGCGTAATTAAAACTTGCGGTAGTAAAAAATTATTTTTTGAATAATTTACTATAGAAAAGGCAATCCCTGGCGCACTTAAAATTTGCGATAGTAAAAAATTATTTTTTGAATAATTTACTATAGAAAAGGCAATCCCTGGCATAATTAAAATTTGCGACAGTAGAAAATTATTTTTTGAATAATTTACTATAGAAAAGGCAATCCCTGGCGTAATTAAAATTTGCGACAGTAGAAAATTATTTTTTGAATAATTTACTATAGAAAGGCAATCCCAGGCGTAATTAAAATTTGCGACAGTAGAAAATTATTTTTTGAATAATTTACTATAGAAAAGGCAATCCCTGGCGCAATTAAAATTTGCGACAGAAAAAAATTATTTTTTGAATAATTTACTATAGAAAAGGCAATCCCTGGCGTAATTAAAATTTGCGACAGTTGAAAGTTATTTTTTGAATTATTTACTATAGAAAAGGCAATCCCTGGCGCAATTAAAATTGGCGACAGAAAAAAATTATTTTTTGAATAATTTACTATAGAAAAGGCAATCCCTGGCGCACTTAAAATTTGCGACAGTAGAAAATTATTTTTTGAATAATTTACTATAGAAAAGGCAATCCCTGGGATATTTAAAATTTGCGACAGTAAAAAATTATTTTTTGAACAATTTACTATAGAAAAGGCAATCCCTGGCTTAATTAAAATTTGCGACAGTATAAAATTATTTTTGAATAATTTACTATAGAAAAGGCAATCCCTGGCGCAATTAAAACTTGCGATAGTAAAAAATTATTTTTTTGCAAAATTTACTATAAAAAAGGCAATCCCTGGCGTATTTAAAATTTGCGACAGTAAAAAATTATTTTTTGAATAATTTACTATAGAAAAGGCAATCTCTGGCGCAATTAAAATTTGCGACAGTATAAAATTATTTTTTGAATAATTTACTATAGAAAAGGCAATCCCTGGCGCAATTAAAATTTGCGACAGTATAAAATTATTTTTTGTATAATTTACTATAGAAAAGGCAATCCCTGGGATATTTAAAATTTGCGACAGTAAAAAATTATTTTTTGAATAATTTACTATAGAAAAGGCAATCCCTGGCGTAATTAAAATTTGCGACAGTAGAAAATTATTTTTTGAATAATTTACTATAGAAAAGGCAATCCCTGGCGTAATTAAAATTTGCGACAGTAAAAAATGAATTTTTGAATAATTTACTATAGAAAAGGCAATCCCTGGCGCAATTAAAATTTGCCCCAGTTGAAAATTATTTTTTGAATAATTTACTATAGAAAAGGCAATCCCTGGCGTAATTAAAACTTGCGATAGTAAAAAATTATTTTTTGAATAATTTACTATAGAAAAGGCAATCCCTGGCACACTTAAAATTTGCGACAGTAAAAAATTATTTTTTGAATAGTTTACTATAGAAAAGGCAATCCCTGGCGTAATTAAAATTTGCGACAGTTGAAAATTATTTTTTGAATAATTTACTATAGAAAAGGCAATCCCTGGCGTAATTAAAATTTGCGACAGTAGAAAATTATTTTTTGAATAATTTACTATAGAAAAGGCAATCCCTGGCGCAATTAAAATTTGCGACAGAAAAAAATTATTTTTTGAATAATTGACTATAGAAAAGGCAATCCCTGGCGCACTTAAAATTTGCGACAGTAGAAAATTATTTTTTGAATAATTTACTATAGAAAAGGCAATCCCTGGCGTAATTAAAACTTGCGATAGTAAAAAATTATTTTTTGAATAATTTACTATAGAAAAGGCAATCCCTGGCGTAATTAAAATTTGCGACAGTTGAAAATTATTTTTTGAATAATTTACTATAGAAAAGGCAATCCCTGGCGTATTTAAAATTTGCGACAGTGAAAAATTATTTTTTGAATAATTTACTATAGAAAAGGCAATCCCTGGCACACTTAAAATTTGCGACAGTAGAAAATTATTTTTTGAATAATTTACTATAGAAAAGGCAATCCCTGGCGCAATTAAAATTTGCGACAGTTGAAAATTATTTTTTGAATTATTTACTATAGAAAAGGCAATCCCTGGCGTAATTAAAATTTGCGACAGTAGAAAATTATTTTTTGAATAATTTACTATAGAAAAGGCAATCCCTGGCGCAATTAAAATTTGCGACAGAAAAAAATTATTTTTTGAATAATTTACTATAGAAAAGGCAATCCCTGGCGCACTTAAAATTTGCGACAGTAGAAAATTATTTTTTGAATAATTTACTATAGAAAAGGCAATCCCTGGGATATTTAAAGTTTGCGACAATAAAAAATTATTTTTTGAACAATTTACTATAGAAAAGGCAATCCCTGGCGTAATTAAAATTTGCGACAGTATAAAATTATTTTTTGAATAATTTCCTATAGAAAAGGCAATCCCTGGCGCAATTAAAACTTGCGATAGTAAAAAATTATTTTTTTGCAAAATTTACTATAGAAAAAGCAATCCCTGGCGTATTTAAAATTTGCGACAGTAAAACATTATTTTTTGAATAATTTACTATAGAAAAGGCAATCCCTGGCGCAATTAAAATTTGCGACAGTATAAAATTATTTTTTGAATAATTTACTATAGAAAAGGCAATCCCTGGCGCAATTAAAATTTGCGACAGTATAAAATTATTTTTTGAATAATTTACTATAGAAAAGGCAATCCCTGGGATATTTAAAATTTGCGACAGTAGAAAATTATTTTTTGAATAATTTACTATAGAAAAGGCAATCCCTGGCGGAATTAAAATTTGCGTCAGTAGAAAACTATTTTTTGAATAATTTACTATAGAAAAGGCAATCCCTGGCGCAATTAAAATTTGCGACAGTTGAAAATTATTTTTTGAATAATTTACTATAGAAAAGGCAATCCTTGGCGCACTTAAAATTTGCGACAGTAGAAAATTATTTTTTGAATAATTTACTATAGAAAAGGCAATCCCTGGTGCACTTAAAATTTGCGACAGTAAAAAATTATTTTTTGAATAATTTACTATAGAAAAGGCAATCCCTGGCGTAATTAAAATTTTCGACAGTAAAAAATTATTTTTTGAATAATTTACTATAGAAAAGGCAATCCCTGGCGCACTTAAAATTTGCGACAGTAAAAAATTAATTTTTGAATAATTTACTATAGAAAAGGCAATCCCTGGCGTAATTAAAATTTGCGACAGTAAAAAATTATTTTTTTGAAAAATTTACTATAGAAAAGGCAATCCCTGGCGTATTTAAAATTTGCGACAGCAAAAAAATTATTTTTTGAATAATTTACTATAGAAAAGGCAATCCCTGGGATATTTAAAATTTGCGACAGTAAAAAATTATTTTTTGAATAATTTACTATAGAAAAGGCAATCCCTGGCGTAATTAAAATTTGCGACAGTAGAAAATTATTTTTTGAATAATTTACTATAGAAAAGGCAATCCCTGGCGTAATTAAAATTTGCGACAGTAAAAAATGAATTTTTGAATAATTTAATATAGAAAAGGCAATCCCTGGCGCAATTAAAATTTGCCCCAGTTGAAAATTATTTTTTGAATAATTTACTATAGAAAAGGCAATCCCTGGCGTAATTAAAACTTGCGATAGTAAAAAATTATTTTTTGAATAATTTACTATAGAAAAGGCATTCCCTGGCGTAATTAAAATTTGCGACAGTAGAAAATTATTTTTTGAATAATTTACTATAGAAAAGGCAATCCCTGGCGTAATTAAAATTTGCGACACTATAAAATTATTTTTTGAATAATTTACTATAGAAAAGGCAATCCCTGGCGCAATTAAAACTTGCGATAGTAAAAAATTATTTTTTGAATAATTTACTATAGAAAAGGCAATCCCTGGCGCAATTAAAATTTCCGACAGTAAAAAATTATTTTTTGAAAAATTTACTATAGAAAAGGCAATCCCTGGCGTATTTAAAATTTGCGACAGTAAAAAATTATTTTTTGAATAATTTACTATAGAAAAGGCAATCCCTGGGATATTTAAAATTTGCGACAGTAAAAAATTATTTTTTTGAATAACTTACTATAGAAAAGGCAATCCCTGGCGTAATTAAAATTTGCGACAGTATAAAATTATTTTTTGAATAATTTACTATAGAAAAGGCAATCCCTGGCGCAATTAAAACTTGCGATAGTAAAAAATTATTTTTTGAATAATTTACTATAGAAAAGGCAATCCCTGGCGTAATTAAAATTTGCGACAGTTGAAAATTATTTTTTGAATAATTTACTATAGAAAAGGCAATCTCTGGCGGATTTGAAATTTGCGACAGTAGAAAATTATTTTTTGAATAATTTACTATAGAAAAGGCAATCCCTGGCGTAATTAAAATTTGCGACATTAAAAAATTAATTTACTATAGAAAAGGCAATCTCTGGCGCAATTAAAATTTGCGACAGTTGAAAATTATTTTTTGAATAATTTACTATAGAAAAGGCAATCCCTGGCGTAATTAAATTTGCGACAGTAAAAAATTATTTTTTGAAAAATTTACTATAGAAAAGGCAATCCCTGGCGTATTTAAAATTTGCGACAGTAAAAAATTATTTTTTGAATAATTTACTATAGAAAAGGCAATCCCTGGCGCAATTAAAATTTGCGACAGTTGAAAATTATTTTTGAATAATTTACTATAGAAAAGGCAATCCCTGGCGCAATTAAAATATTGCGACAGTAAAAAAAATTTTTTTTAAAAATTTACTATAGATAAGGCAATCCCTGGCGTATTTAAAATTTGCGACAGTAAAAATTATTTTTTGAATAATTTACTATAGAAAAGGCAATCCCTGGCGTAATTAAAATTTGCGACAGTAAAAAATTAATTTTTGAATAATTTACTATAGAAAAGGCAAACCCTGGCGCAATTAAAATTTGCGACAGTTGAAAATTATTTTTTGAATAATTTACTATAGAAAAGGCAATCCCTGGCGTAGTTAAAACTTGCGATAGTAAAAAATTATTTTTTGAATAATTCACTATAGAAAAGGCAATCCCTGGCGCAATTAAAATTTGCGACAGTAGAAAATTAGTTTTTGAATAATTTACTATAGAAAAGGCAATCCCTGGCGTATTTAAAATTTGCGGCAGTAAAAAATTATTTTTTGCGTAATTTACTATACAAAAGGCAATCTCTGGCGCACTTAAAATTTGCGACAGTAGAAAATTATTTTTAGAATAATTTACTATAGAAAATGCAATCCCTGGCGTAATTAAAATTTGCGACAGTAAAAAATTATTTTTTGAAATATTTACTATAGAAAAGGCAATCCCTGGCGTAATTAAAATTTGCGACAGTATAAAATTATTTTTTGAATAATTTACTATAGAAAAGGCAATCCCTGGCGCAATTAAAACTTGCGATAGTAAAAAATTATTTTTTTGCAAAATTTACTATAGAAAAGGCAATCCTGGCGTAATTAAAATTTGCGACAGTAAAAAATTATTTTTGAAAAATTTACTATAGAAAAGGCAATCCCTGGCGTAATTAAAATTTGCGACAGTCTAAAATTATTTTTTGAATAATTTACTATAGAAAGGGCAATCCCTGGCGCAATTAAAACTAGCGATAGTAAAAAATTATTTTTTTGCAAAATTTACTATAGAAAAGGCAATCCCTGGCGTAATTAAAATTTGCGACAGTAAAAAATTATTTTTTGAAAAATTTACTATAGAAAAGGCAATCCCTGGCGTAATTAAAATTTGCGACAGTATAAAATTATTTTTTGAATAATTTACTATAGAAAAGGCAATCCCTGCGCAATTAAAATTTGCGACAGTAAAACATTATTTTTTGAAAAATTTACTATAGAAAAGGCAATCCCTGGCGTAATTAAAATTTGCGACAGTATAAAATTATTTTTTTAAATAATTTACTATAGAAAAAGCAATCCCTGGCGCAATTAAAACTTGCGATAGTAAAAAATTATTTTTTGAATAATTTACTATAGAAAAGGCAATCCCTGGCGTAATTAAAATTTGCGACAGTTGAAAATTATTTTTGAATAATTTACTATAGAAAAGGCAATCCCTGGCGAATTTGAAATTTGCGACAGTAGAAAATTATTTTTTGAATAATTTACTATAGAAAAGGCAATCCCTGGCGTAATTAAAATTTGCGACAGTAAAAAATTCATTTTTGAATAATTTACTATAGAAAAGGCAATCCCTGGCGCAATTAAAACTTGCGACAGTAGAAAATTATTTTTTGAATAATTTACTATAGAAAAGGCAATCCCTGGCGTAATTAAAATTTGCGACAGTAAAAAATTATTTTTTGAATAATTTACTATAGAAAAGGTAATCCCTGGCGCACTTAAAATTTGCGACAGTAGAAAATTATTTTTTGAATAATTTACTATAGAAAAGGCAATCTCTGGCGCAATTAAAATTTGCGACAGTTGAAAAATTATTTTTGAATAATTTACTATAGAAAAGGCAATCCCTGGCGTAATTAAAATTTGCGACAGTAAAAAATTATTTTTTGAAAAATTTACTATAGAAAAGGCAATCCCTGGCGTATTTAAAATTTGCGACAGTAAAAAATAATTTTTTGAATAATTTACTATAGAAAAGGCAATTCCTGGCGTAATTAAAATTTGCGACAGTAAAAAATTAATTGTTGAATAATTTACTATAGAAAAGGCAATCCCTGGCGCAATTAAAATTTGCGACAGTAGAAAATTATTTTTTGAATAATTTACTATAGAAAAGGCAATCCTTGGCGTAATTAAAATTTGCGACAGTAAAAAATTATTTTTTGAATAATTTACTATAGAAAAGGCAATCCCTGGCGCACTTAAAATTTGTGACAGTAGAAAATAATTTTTTGAATAATTTACTATAGAAAAGGCAATCCCTGGCGCAATTAAAATTTGCGACAGTTGAAAATTATTTTTTGAATAATTTACTATAGAAAAGGAAATCCCTGGCGTAATTAAAATTTGCGACAGTAAAAAATTATTTTTTGAAAAATTTACTATAGAAAAGGCAATCCCTGGCGTATTTAAAATTTGCGACAGTATAAAATTATTTTTTGAATAATTTACTATAGAAAAGGCAATCCCTGGCGCAATTAAAATTTGCGACAGTTGAAAATTATTTTTTGAATAATTTACTATAGAAAAGGCAATCCCTGGCGTAATTAAAACTTGCGATAGTCAAAAATTATTTTTTGAATAATTTACTATAGAAAAGGCAATCCCTGGCGTAATTAAAATTTGCGACAGTAGAAAATTATTTTTTGAATAATTTACTATAGAAAAGGCAATCCCTGGCGTATTTAAAATTTGCGACAGTAAAAAATTATTTTTTGAATAATTTACTATAGAAATGGCAATCTCTGGCGCACTTAAAATTTGCGAAAGTAGAAAATTATTTTTTGAATAATTTACTATAGAATAGGCAATCCCTGGCGTAATTAAAATTTGCGACAGTAAAAAATTATTTTTTGAAAAATTTACTATAGAAAAGGCAATCCCTTGCGTAATTAAAATTTGCGACAGTATAAAATTATTTTTTGAATAATTTACTATAGAAAAGGCAATCCCTGGCGCAATTAAAACTTGCGATAGTAAAAAATTATTTTTTTGCAAAATCTACTATAGAAAAGGCAATCCCTGGCGTATTTAAAATTTGCGACAGTAAAAAATTATTTTTTGAATAATTTACTATAGAAAAGGCAATCCCTGGGATATTTAAAATTTGCGACAGTAAAAAAATATTTTTTGAATAATTTACTATAGAAAAGGCAATCCCTGGCGTAATTAAAATTTGCGACAGTATAAAATTATTTTTTGAATAATTTACTATAGAAAAGGCAATCCCTGGCACAATTAAAACTTGCGATAGTAAAAAATTATTTTTTGAATAATTTACTATAGAAAAGGCAATCCCTGGCGTAATTAAAATTTGCGACAGATGAAAATTATTTTTTGAATAATTTACTATAGAAAAGGCAATCCCTGGCGGATTTGAAATTTGCGACAGTTGAAAATTATTTTTTGAATAATTTACTTTAGAAAAGGCAATCCCTGGCGTAATTAAAATTTGCGACAGTAAAAAATTAATTTTTGAATAATTTACTATAGAAAAGGCAATCACTGGCGTAATTAAAATTTGCGACAGTAGAAAATTATTTTTGAAAAGTTTACTATAGAAAAGGCAATCCCTCGCGTAATTAAAATTTGCGACAGTAGAAAATTATTTTTTGAATAATTTACTATAGAAAAGGCAATCCCTGGCGTAATTAAAATTTGCGACAGTAGAAAATTATTTTTTGAATAATTTACTATATAAAAGGCAATCCCTGGCGCAATTAAAATTTTCGACAGTTGAAAATTATTTTTTGAAAAATTTACTGTAGAAAAGGCAATCCCTGGCGCACTTAAAATTTGCGACAGTATAAAATTATTTTTTGAATAATTTACTATAGAAAAGGCAATCCTTGGCGCAATTAAAATTTGCGACAGTAGAAAATTATTTTTTGAATAATTTACTATAGAAAAGGCAATCCCTGGCGCAATTAAAATTTGCGACAGTAAAAAATTATTTTTTGAATAATTTACTATAGAAAAGGCAATCCCTGGCGCAATTAAAATTTGCGACAGTTGAAAATTATTTTTTGAATAATTTACAATAGAAAAGGCAATCCCTGGCGTAATTAAAACTTGCGATAGTAAAAAATCATTTTTTGAATAATTTACTATAGAAAAGGCAATCCCTGGCGTAATTAAAATTTGCGACAGTAGAAAATTATTTTTTGAATAATTTACTATAGAAAAGGCAATCCCTGGCGTATTTAAAATTTGCGACAGTTAAAAATTATTTTTTGAATAATTTACTATAGAAAAGGCAATCCCTGGGGCACTTAAAATTTGCGAAAGAAGAAAATTATTTTTTGAATAATTTACTATAGAAAAGGCAATCCCTGGCGTAATTAAAATTTGCGACAGTTGAAAATTAGTTTTTGAATAATTTACTATAGAAAAGGCAATCCCTGGCGTATTTAAAATTTTCGACAGTAAAAAATTATTTTTTGAATAATTTACTATAGAAAAGGCAATCCCTGGCGCAATTAAAATTTGCGACAGTTGAAAATTATTTTTTGAATAATTTACTATAGAAAAGGCAATCCTTGGCGTAATTAAAATTTGCGACAGTAAAAAATTATTTTTTGAAAAATTTACTATAGAAAAGGCAATCCCTGGCGTAATTAAAATTTGCGACAGTATAAAATTATTTTTTGAATAATTTACTATAGAAAAGGCAATCCCTGGCGCAATTAAAACTTGCGATAGTAAAAAATTATTTTTTTGCAAAATTTACTATAGAAAAGGCAATCCCTGGCGTAATTAAAATTTGCGACAGTAAAAAATTATTTTTTGAAACATTTACTATAGAAAAGGCAATCCCTGGCGTATTTAAAATTTGCGACAGTAAAAAATTATTTTTTGAATAATTTACTATAGAAAAGGCAATCCCTGGGATATTTAAAATTTGCGACAGTAAAAAATTATTTTTTGAATAATTTACTATAGAAAAGTCAATCCCTGGCGTAATTAAAATTTGCGACAGTATAAAATTATTTTTTGAATAATTTACTATAGAAAAGGCATTCCCTGGCGCAATTAAAACTTGCGATAGTAAAAAATTATTTTTTGAATAATTTACTATAGAAAAGGCAATCCCTGGCGTAATTAAAATTTGCGACAGTTGAAAATTATTTTTTGAATAATTTACTATAGAAAAGGCAATCCCTGGCGGATTTGAAATTTGCGGCAGTAGAAAATTATTTTTTGAATAATTTACTATAGAAAAGGCAATCCCTGGCGTAATTAAAATTTGCGACAGTAAAAAATTAATTTTTGAATAATTTACTATAGAAAAGGCAATCCCTGGCGCAATTAAAATTTGCGACAGTAGAAAATTATTTTTTGAATAATTTACTATAGAAAAGGCAATCCCTGGCGTAACTAAAATTTGCGACAGTAAAAAATTATTTTTGAATTATTTACTATAGAAAAGGCAATCCCTGTCACAAATTTCAAATCCGCCAGGGATTGCCTTTTATATAGTAAATTATTCAAAAAATAATTTTCTACTGTCGCAAATTTTAATTACGCCAGGGATTGCCTTTTCTATAGTAAATTATTCAAAAAATAATTTTTTACTGTCGCAAATTTTAATTGCGCCAGGGATTGCTTTTTCTATAGTAAACTTTTCAAAAAATAATTTTCTACTGTCGCAAATTTTAATTGCGCCAGGGATTGCCTTTTCTACAGTAAATTTCTCACAAATTAATTTTTTACTGTCGCAAATTTTAAATACGCCAGGGATTGCCTTTTCTATAGTAAATTATTCAAAAAATAATTTTCTACTGTCGCAAATTTTAATTACGCCAGGGATTGCCTTTTCTATATTAAATTATTCAAAAAATAATTTTCTACTGTCGCAAATTTTAATTACGCCAGGGTTTGCATTTTCTATAGTAAATTATTCAAAAAATAATTTTTTACTGTCGCAAATTTCAAATCCGCCAGGGATTGCCTTTTCTATAGTAAATTATTCAAAAAATAATTTTCTACTGTCGCAAATTTTAATTACGCCAGGGATTGCCTTTTCTATAGTAAACTTTTCAAAAAATAATTTCCTACTGTCGCAAATTTTAATTACGCCAGAGATTGCCTTTTCTATAGTAAATTATTCAAAAAATAATTTTTTACTGTCGCAAATTTTAAATATCGCAGGGATTGCCTTTTCTATAGTAAATTATTCAAAAAATAATTTTCAACTGTTATTTATTGAATAATTTACTATAGAAAAGGCAATCCCTGGCGGATTTGAAATTTGCGACAGTAAAAAATTATTTTTTGAATAATTTACTACAGAAAAGGCAATCCCTGGCGGATTTGAAATTTGCGACAGTTGAAAATTATTTTTTGAATAATTTACTATAGAAAAGGCAATCCCTGGCGTAATTAAAATTTGCGACAGTTGAAAATTATTTTTTGAATAATTTACTATAGAAAAGGCAATCCCTGGGATATTTAAAATTTGCGACAGTAAAAAATTATTTTTTGAATAATTTACTATAGAAAAGGCAATCCCTGGCGTAATTAAAATTTGCGACAGTATAAAATTATTTTTTGAATAATTTACTATAGAAAAGGCAATCCCTGGCGCAATTAAAACTTGCGATAGTAAAAAATTATTTTTTGAATAATTTACTATAGAAAAGGCAATCCCTGGCGCAATTAAAATTTGCGACAGTAAAAAATTATTTTTTGAAAAATTTACTATAGAAAAGGCAATGCCTGGCGTATTTAAAATTTGCGACAGTAAAAAATTATTTTTTGAATAATTTACTATAGAAAAGGCAATCCCTGGGATATTTAAAATTTGCGATAGTAAAAAATTATTTTTTGAATAATTTACTATAGAAAAGGCAATTCCTGTCGTAATTAAAATTTGCGACAGTATAAAATTATTTTTTGAATAATTTACTATAGAAAAGGCAATCCCTGGCGTAATTAAAACTTGCGATAGTAAAAAATTATTTTTTGAATAATTTACTATAGAAAAGGCAATCCCTGGCGTAATTACAATTTGCGACAGTTGAAAATTATTTTTTGAATAATTTACTATAGAAAAGGCAATCCCTGGCGGATTTGAAATTTGCGACAGTAGAAAATTATTTTTTGAATAATTTACTATAGAAAAGGCAATCCCTGGCGTAATTAAAATTTGCGACAGTAAAAAATTAATTTTTGAATAATTTACTATAGAAAAGGCAATCCCTGGCGCAATTAAAATTTGCGACAGTAGAAAATTATTTTTTGAATAATTTACTATAGAAAAGGCAATCCCTGGCGTAATTAAAATTTGCGACAGTAAAAAATTTTTTTTTGAATAATTTACTATAGAAAAGGCAATCCCTGGCGCACTTAAAATTTGCGAGAGTAGAAAATTATTTTTTGAATAATTTACTATAGAAAAGGCAATCCCTGGCGCAATTAAAATTTGCGACAGTTGAAAATTATTTTTTGAATAATTTACTATAGAAAAGGCAATCCCTGGCGTAATTAAAATTTGCGACAGTCAAAAATTATTTTTTGAAAAATTTACTATAGAAAAGGCAATCCCTGGCGTATTTAAAATTTGCGACAGTAAAAAATTATTTTTTGAATAATTTACTATAGAAAAGGCAATCCCTGGCGCAATTAAAATTTGCGACAGTTGAAAATTATTTTTTGAATAATTTACTATAGAAAAGGCAATCCCTGGCGTAATTAAAATTTGCGACAGTAGAAAATTATTTTTTGAATAATTTACTATAGAAATGGCAATCGCTGGAGTAATTAAAATTTGCGACAGTAGAAAATTATTTTTTGAATAATTTACTATAGAAAAGGCAATCCCTACTGTCTACTGTCGCAAATTTAATTGCGCCAGGGATTGCCTTTTCTACAGTAAATTTCTCACAAATTAATTTTTTACTGTCGCAAATTTTAAATACGCCAGGGATTGCCTTTTCTATAGTAAATTATTCAAAAAATAATTTTCTACTGTCGCAAATTTTAATTACGCCAGGGATTGCCTTTTCTATATTAAATTATTCAAAAAATAATTTTCTACTGTCGCAAATTTTAATTACGCCAGGGTTTGCATTTTCTATAGTAAATTATTCAAAAAATAATTTTTTACTGTCGCAAATTTCAAATCCGCCAGGGATTGCCTTTTCTATAGTAAATTATTCAAAAAATAATTTTCTACTGTCGCAAATTTTAATTACGCCAGGGATTGCCTTTTCTATAGTAAACTTTTCAAAAAATAATTTCCTACTGTCGCAAATTTTAATTACGCCAGAGATTGCCTTTTCTGTAGTAAATTATTCAAAAAATAATTTTTTACTGTCGCAAATTTTAAATATCGCAGGGATTGCCTTTTCTATAGTAAATTATTCAAAAAATAATTTTCAACTGTTATTTATTGAATAATTTACTATAGAAAAGGCAATCCCTGGCGGATTTGAAATTTGCGACAGTAAAAAATTATTTTTTGAATAATTTACTACAGAAAAGGCAATCCTGGCGGATTTGAAATTTGCGACAGTTGAAAATTATTTTTTGAATAATTCACTATAGAAAAGGCAATCCCTGGCGTAATTAAAATTTGCGACAGTTGAAAATTATTTTTTGAATAATTTACTATAGAAAAGGCAATCCCTGGGATATTTAAAATTTGCGACAGTAAAAAATTATTTTTTGAATAATTTACTATAGAAAAGGCAATCCCTGGCGTAATTAAAATTTGCGACAGTATAAAATTATTTTTTGAATAATTTACTATAGAAAAGGCAATCCCTGGCGCAATTAAAACTTGCGATAGTAAAAAATTATTTTTTGAATAATTTACTATAGAAAAGGCAATCCCTGGCGCAATTAAAATTTGCGACAGTAAAAAATTATTTTTTGAAAAATTTACTATAGAAAAGGCAATGCCTGGCGTATTTAAAATTTGCGACAGTAAAAAAATTATTTTTTGAATAATTTACTATAGAAAAGGCAATCCCTGGGATATTTAAAATTTGCGACAGTAAAAAATTATTTTTTGAATAATTTACTATAGAAAAAGGCAATTCCTGTCGTAATTAAAATTTGCGACAGTATAAAATTATTTTTGAATAATTTACTATAGAAAAGGCAATCCCTGGCGTAATTAAAACTTGCGATAGTAAAAAATTATTTTTTGAATAATTTACTATAGAAAAGGCAATCCCTGGCGTAATTACAATTTGCGACAGTTGAAAATTATTTTTTTGAATAATTTACTATAGAAAAAGGCAATCCCTGGCGGATTTGAAATTTGCGACAGTAGAAAATTATTTTTTGAATAATTTACTATAGAAAAGGCAATCCCTGGCGTAATTAAAATTTGCGACAGTAAAAAAATTAATTTTTGAATAATTTACTATAGAAAAGGCAATCCCTGGCGCAATTAAAAATTGCGACAGTAGAAAATTATTTTTTGAATAATTTACTATAGAAAAGGCAATCCCTGGCGTAATTAAAATTTGCGACAGTAAAAAATTATTTTTTGAATAATTTACTATAGAAAAAGGCAATCCCTGGCGCACTTAAAATTTGCGACAGTAGAAAATTATTTTTTGAATAATTTACTATAGAAAAGGCAATCCCTGGCGCAATTAAAATTTGCGACAGTTGAAAATTATTTTTTGAATAATTTACTATAGAAAAGGCAATCCCTGGCGTAATTAAAATTTGCGACAGTAAAAAATTATTTTTTGAAAAATTTACTATAGAAAAGGCAATCCCTGGCGTAATTAAAATTTGCGACAGTAAAAAATTATTTTTTTAATAATTTACTATAGAAAAGGCAATCCCTGGCGCAATTAAAATTTGCGACAGTTGAAAAATTATTTTTTGAATAATTTACTATAGAAAAGGCAATCCCTGGCGTAATTAAAATTTTGCGACAGTAAAAAATTATTTTTTTGAAAAATTTACTATAGAAAAGGCAATCCCTGGCGTATTTAAAATTTGCGACAGTAAAAAATTATTTTTTGAATAATTTACTATAGAAAAGGCAATCCCTGGCGTAATTAAAATTTGCGACAGTAAAAAATTAATTTTTGAATAATTTACTATAGAAAAGGCAATCCCTGGCGCAATTAAAATTTGCGACAGTAGAAAGTTATTTTTTGAATAATTTACTATAGAAAAGGCAATCCCTGGCGTAATTAAAATTTGCGACAGTAAAAATTTTTTTTTGAATAATTTACTATAGAAATGGCAATCGCTGGAGTAATTAAAATTTGCGACAGTAGAAAATTATTTTTTGAATAATTTACTATAGAA
This sequence comes from Dioctria linearis, assembly GCA_963930735.1. Lineage (NCBI taxonomy): Eukaryota > Metazoa > Arthropoda > Insecta > Diptera > Asilidae > Dioctria > Dioctria linearis. The sequence continues at coordinate 134,445 of CAWVNZ010002507.1, read as the reverse complement.
AAGGCAATCCCTACTGTCTACTGTCGCAAATTTTAATTGCGCCAGGGATTGCCTTTTCTACAGTAAATTTCTCTCACAAATTAATTTTTTACTGTCGCAAATTTTAAATACGCCAGGGATTGCCTTTTCTATAGTAAATTATTCAAAAAATAATTTTCTACTGTCGCAAATTTTAATTACGCCAGGGATTGCCTTTTCTATATTAAATTATTCAAAAAATAATTTTCTACTGTCGCAAATTTTAAATACGCCAGGGGTTTGCATTTTCTATAGTAAATTATTCAAAAAATAATTTTTTACTGTCGCAAATTTCAAATCCGCCAGGGATTGCCTTTTCTATAGTAAATTATTCAAAAAATAATTTTCTACTGTCGCAAATTTTAATTACGCCAGGGATTGCCTTTTCTATAGTAAACTTTTCAAAAAATAATTTCCTACTGTCGCAAATTTTAATTACGCCAGAGATTGCCTTTTCTGTAGTAAATTATTCAAAAAATAATTTTTTACTGTCGCAAATTTTAAATATCGCAGGGATTGCCTTTTCTATAGTAAATTATTCAAAAAATAATTTTCAACTGTTATTTATTGAATAATTTACTATAGAAAAGGCAATCCCTGGCGGATTTGAAATTTGCGACAGTAAAAAATTATTTTTTGAATAATTTACTACAGAAAAGGCAATCCCTGGCGGATTTGAAATTTGCGACAGTTGAAAATTATTTTTTGAATAATTCACTATAGAAAAGGCAATCCCTGGCGTAATTAAAATTTGCGACAGTTGAAAATTATTTTTTGAATAATTTACTATAGAAAAGGCAATCCCTGGGATATTTAAAATTTGCGACAGTAAAAAATTATTTTTTGAATAATTTACTATAGAAAAGGCAATCCCTGGCGTAATTAAAATTTGCGACAGTATAAAATTATTTTTTGAATAATTTACTATAGAAAAGGCAATCCCTGGCGCAATTAAAACTTGCGATAGTAAAAAATTATTTTTTGAATAATTTACTATAGAAAAGGCAATCCCTGGCGCAATTAAAATTTGCGACAGTAAAAAATTATTTTTTGAAAAATTTACTATAGAAAAGGCAATGCCTGGCGTATTTAAAATTTGCGACAGTAAAAAATTATTTTTTGAATAATTTACTATAGAAAAGGCAATCCCTGGGATATTTAAAATTTGCGACAGTAAAAAATTATTTTTTGAATAATTTACTATAGAAAAGGCAATTCCTGTCGTAATTAAAATTTGCGACAGTATAAAATTATTTTTTGAATAATTTACTATACAAAAGGCAATCCCTGGCGTAATTAAAACTTGCGATAGTAAAAAATTATTTTTTGAATAATTTACTATAGAAAAGGCAATCCCTGGCGTAATTACAATTTGCGACAGTTGAAAATTATTTTTTGAATAATTTACTATAGAAAAGGCAATCCCTGGCGGATTTGAAATTTGCGACAGTAGAAAATTATTTTTTGAATAATTTACTATAGAAAAGGCAATCCCTGGCGTAATTAAAATTTGCGACAGTAAAAAATTAATTTTTGAATAATTTACTATAGAAAAGGCAATCCCTGGCGCAATTAAAATTTGCGACAGTAGAAAATTATTTTTTGAATAATTTACTATAGAAAAGGCAATCCCTGGCGTAATTAAAATTTGCGACAGTAAAAAATTATTTTTTGAATAATTTACTATAGAAAAGGCAATCCCTGGCGCACTTAAAATTTGCGACAGTAGAAAATTATTTTTTGAATAATTTACTATAGAAAAGGCAATCCCTGGCGCAATTAAAATTTGCGACAGTTGAAAATTATTTTTTTGAATAATTTACTATAGAAAAGGCAATCCCTGGCGTAATTAAAATTTGCGACAGTAAAAAATTATTTTTTGAAAAATTTACTATAGAAAAGGCAATCCCTGGCGTAATTAAAATTTGCGACAGTAAAAAATTATTTTTTTAATAATTTACTATAGAAAAGGCAATCCCTGGCGCAATTAAAATTTGCGACAGTTGAAAATTATTTTTTGAATAATTTACTATAGAAAAGGCAATCCCTGGCGTAATTAAAATTTGCGACAGTAAAAAAATTATTTTTTGAAAAATTTACTATAGAAAAGGCAATCCCTGGCGTATTTAAAATTTGCGACAGTAAAAAATTATTTTTTGAATAATTTACTATAGAAAAGGCTATCCCTGGCGTAATTAAAATTTGCGACAGTAAAAAATTAATTTTTGAATAATTTACTATAGAAAAGGCAATCCCTGGCGCAATTAAAATTTGCGACAGTAGAAAGTTATTTTTTGAATAATTTACTATAGAAAAGGCAATCCCTGGCGTAATTAAAATTTGCGACAGTAAAAAATTTTTTTTTGAATAATTTACTATAGAAAAGGCAATCCCTGGCGCACTTAAAATTTGCGAGAGTAGAAAATTATTTTTTGAATAATTTACTATAGAAAAGGCAATCCCTGGCGCAATTAAAATTTGCGACAGTTGAAAATTATTTTTTGAATAATTTACTATAGAAAAGGCAATCCCTGGCGTAATTAAAATTTGCCACAGTCAAAAATTATTTTTTGAAAAATTTACTATAGAAAAGGCAATCCCTGGCGTATTTAAAATTTGCGACAGTAAAAAATTATTTTTTGAATAATTTACTATAGAAAAGGCAATCCCTGGCGCAATTAAAATTTGCGACAGTTGAAAATTATTTTTTGAATAATTTACTATAGAAAAGGCAATCCCTGGCGTAATTAAATTTGCGACAGTAGAAAATTATTTTTTGAATAATTTTACTATAGAAAAGGCAATCGCTGGAGTAATTAAAATTTGCTACAGTAGAAAATTATTTTTTGAATAATTTACTATAGAAAAGGCAATCCCTGGCGTATTTAAAATTTGCGACAGTAAAAAATTATTTTTTGAATAATTTATTATAGAAAAGGCAATCCCTGGCGCACTTAAAATTTGCGACAGTAGAAAATTATTTTTTGAATAATTTTACTATAGAAAAGGCAATCCCTGGCGTAATTAAAATTTGCGACAGTAAAAATTATTTTTTGAAAAATTTACTATAGAAAAAGGCAATCCCTGGCGTAATTAAAATTTGCGACAGTATAAAATTGTTTTTTGAATAATTTACTATAGAAAAGGCAATCCCCTGGCGCAATTAAAACTTGCGATAGTAAAAAATTATTTTTTTGCAACATTTACTATAGAAAAAGGCAATCCCTGGCGTAATTAAAATTTGCGACAGTAAAAAATTATTTTTTGAAAAATTTACTATAGAAAAGGCAATCCCCTGGCGTATTTAAAATTTGCGACAGTAAAAAATTATTTTTTGAATAATTTACTATAGAAAAGGCAATCCCTGGCGCAATTAAAATTTGCGACAGTTGAAAATTATTTTTTGAATAATTTACTATAGAAAAGGCAATCCCTGGCGTAATTAAAATTTGCGACAGTAGAAAATTATTTTTTGAATAATTTACTATAGAAAAGGCAATCCCTGGAGTAATTAAAATTTGCGACAGTAGAAAATTATTTTTTGAATAATTTACTATAGAAAAGGCAATCCCTGGCATATTTAAAATTTGCGACAGTAAAAAATTATTTTTTGAATAATTTATTATAGAAAAGGCAATCCCTGGCGCACTTAAAATTTGCGACAGTAGAAAAATATTTTTTGAATAATTTACTATAGAAAAGGCCAATCCCTGGCGTAATTAAAATTTGCGACAGTAAAAAATTATTTTTTGAAAAATTTACTATAGAAAAGGCAATCCCTGGCGTAATTAAAATTTGCGACAGTATAAAATTGTTTTTTGAATAATTTACTATAGAAAAGGCAATCCCTGGCGCAATTAAAACTTGCGATAGTAAAAAATTATTTTTTGCAAAATTTACTACAGAAAAGGCAATCCCTGGCGTAATTAAAATTTGCGACAGTAAAAAATTATTTTTTGAAAAATTTACTATAGAAAAGGCAATCCCTGGCGTATTTAAAATTTGCGACAGTAAAAAATTAATGTTTGAATAATTTACTATAGAAAATGCAATCCCTGGGATATTTAAAATTTGCGACAGTAAAAAATTATTTTTTGAATAATTTACTATAGAAAAGGCAATCCCTGGCGTAATTAAAATTTGTGACAGTATAAAATTATTTTTTGACTAATTTACTATAGAAAAGGCAATCCCTGGCGCAATTAAAACTTGCGATAGTAAAAAATTATTTTTTGAATAATTTACTATACAAAAGGCAATCCCTGGCGTAATTAAAATTTGCGACAGTTGAAAATTATTTTTTGAATAATTTACTATAGAAAAGGCAATCCCTGGCGGATTTGAAATTTGCGACAGTAGAAAATTATTTTTTGAATAATTTACTATAGAAAAGGCAATCCCTGGCGTAATTAAAATTTGCGACAGTAAAAAATTAATTTTTGAATAATTTACTATAGAAAAGGCAATCCCTGGCGTAATTAAAATTTGCGACAGTAGAAAATTATTTTTTGAAAAGTTTACTATGGAAAAGGCAATCCCTGGCGTAATTAAAATTTGCGACAGTAGAAAATTATTTTTTGAATAATTTACTATAGAAAAGGCAATCCCTGGCGCAATTAAAATTTGCGACAGTAGAAAATTATTTTTTGAATAATTTACTATAGAAAAGGCAATCCCTGGCGCAATTAAAATTTGCGACAGTAAAAAATTATTTTTTGAATAATTTACTCTAGAAAAGGCAATCCCTGGCGCAATTAAAATTTGCGACAGTTGAAAATTATTTTTTGAATAATTTATTATAGAAAAGGCAATCCCTGGTGTAATTAAAACTTGCGATAGTAAAAAATTATTTTTTGGCGTATTTAAAATTTGCGACAGTAAAAAATTATTTTTTGAATAATTTACTATAGAAAAGGCAATCCCTGCGCACTTAAAATTTGCGAAAGTAGAAAATTATTTTTTGAATAATTTACTATAGAAAAGGCAATCCCTGGCGTAATTAAAATTTGCGACATTTGAAAATTATTTTTTGAATAATTTACTATAGAAAAGGCAATCCCTGGCGTATTTAAAATTTTCGACAGTAAAAAATTATTTTTTGAATAATTTACTATAGAAAAGGCAATCCCTGGCGCAATTAAAATTTGCGACAGTTGAAAATTATTTTTTGAATAATTTACTATAGAAAAGGCAATCCCTGGCGTAATTAAAATTTGCGACAGTAAAAAATTATTTTTTGAAAAATTTACTATAGAAAAGGCAATCCCTGGCGTAATTAAAATTTGCGACAGTATAAAATTATTTTTTGAATAATTTACTATAGAAAAGGCAATCCCTGACGTAATTAAAATTTGCGACAGTAAAAAATAATTTTTTGAAAAATTTACTATAGAAAAGGCAATCCCTGGCGTATTTAAAATTTGCGACAGTAAAAAATTATTTTTTGGAATAATTTACTATAGAAAAGGCATTCCCTGGCATATTTAAAATTTGCGACAGTAAAAAATTATTTTTTGAATAATTTACTATAGAAAAGGCAATCCCTGGCGTAATTAAAATTTGCGACAGTATAAAATTATTTTTTGAATAATTTACTATAGAAAAGGCAATCCCTGGCGCAATTAAAACTTGCGATAGTAAAAAATTATTTTTTGAATAATTTACTATAGAAAAGGCAATCCCTGGCGTAATTAAAATTTGCGACAGTTGAAAATTATTTTTTGAATAATTTACTATAGAAAAGGCAATCCCTGGCGGATTTGAAATTTGCGACAGTAGAAAATTATTTTTTGAATAATTTACTATAGAAAAGGCAATCCCTGGCGTAATTAAAATTTGCGACAGTAAAAAATTAATTTTTGAATAATTTACTCTAGAAAAGGCAATCCCTGGCGCAATTAAAATTTGAGACAGTAGAAAATTATTTTTTGAATAATTTACTATAGAAAAGGCAATCCCTGGTGTAATTAAAATTTGCGACAGTAAAAAATTATTTTTTGAATAATTTACTATAGAAAAGGCAATCCCTGTCGCAAATTTCAAATCCGCCAGGGATTGCCATTTCTATAGTAAATTATTCAAAAAATAATTTTCTACTGTCGCAAATTTTAATTACGCCAGTGTTTGCATTTTCTCTAGTAAATTATTCAAAAAATAATTTTCAACAGTCGCAAATTTCAAACCCGCCAGGGATTGCCTTTTCTATAGTAAATTTTGCAAAAAAAATAATTTTCTACTGTCGCAAATTTTAATTACGCCAGGGATTGCCTTTTCTATAGTAAATTATTCAAAAAATAATTTTCTACTGTCGCAAATTTTAAATACGCCATTGATTGCCTTTTCTATAGTAAATTATTCAAAAAATAATTTTCAACTGTCGCAAATTTTAATTGCGCCAGGGATTGCCTTTTCTATAGTAAATTTTGCAAAAAATAATTTTCAACTGTCGCAAATTTTAATTGCGCCAGGGATTGCCTTTTCTATAGTAAACTTTTCAAAAAATAATTTTTTACTGTCGCAAATTTTAAATACGCCAGGGATTGCCTTTTCTATAGTAAATTATTCAAAAAATAATTTTCTACTGTCGCAAATTTTAATTGCGCCAGGGATTGCCTTTTCTACAGTAAATTTCTGACAAATTAATTTTTTACTGTCGCAAATTTTAAATACGCCAGGGATTGCTTTTTCTATAGTAAATTATTCAAAAAATAATTTTTTACTGTCGCAAATTTTAAATACGCCAGGGATTGCCTTTTCTATAGTAAATTTTGCAAAAAAAATAATTTTCTACTGTCGCAAATTTTAATTACGCCAGGGATTGCCTTTTCTATAGTAAATTATTCAAAAAATAATTTTCAACTGTCGCAAATTTTAATTACGACAGGGATTGCCTTTTCTATAGTAAACTTTTCAAAAAATAATTTTCAACTGTCGCAAATTTTAATTGCGCCAGGGATTGCCTTTTCTATAGTAAATTTTGCAAAAAATAATTTTCAACTGACGCAAATTTTAATTGCGCCAGGGATTGCCTTTTCTATAGTAAACTTTTCAAAAAATAATTTTCAACTGTCGCAAATTTCAAATCCGCCAGGGATTGCCTTTTCTATAGTAAATTATTCAAAAAATAATTTTCTCTTGTCGCTAATTTTAATTACGCCAGGGATTGCCTTTTCTATAGTAAATTATTCAAAAAATAATTTTCTACTGTCGCAAATTTTAATTACGCCAGGGTTTGCATTTTCTATAGTAAATTATTCAAAAAATAATTTTTTACTGTCGCAAATTTCAAATCCGCCAGGGATTGCCTTTTCTATAGTAAATTATTCAAAAAATAATTTTCTACTGTCGCAAATTTTAATTACGCCAGGGATTGCCTTTTCTATAGTAAACTTTTCAAAAAATAATTTTCTACTGTCGCAAATTTTAATTACGCCAGGGATTGCCTTTTATATAGTAAATTATTCAAAAAATAATTTTTTACTGTCGCAAATTTTAAATATCCCAGGGATTGCCTTTTCTATAGTAAATTATTCAAAAAATAATTTTCAACTGTTATTTTTTGAATAATTTACTATAGAAAAGGCAATCCCTGGCGGATTTGAAACTTGCGACAGTAAAAAACTATTTTTTGAATAATTTACTATAGAAAAAGCAATCCCTGGCGGATTTGAAATTTGCGACAGTTGAAAATTATTTTTTGAATAATTTACTATAGAAAAGGCAATCCCTGGCGTAATTAAAATTTGCGACAGTTGAAAATTATTTTTTGAATAATTTACTATAGAAAAGGCAATCCCTGGGATATTTAAAATTTGCGACAGTAAAAAATTATTTTTTGAATAATTTACTATAGAAAAGGCAATCCCTGGCGTAATTAAAATTTGCGACAGTAGAAAATTATTTTTTGAATAATTTACTATAGAAAAGGCAATCCCTGGCGTAATTAAAATTTGCGACAGTAGAAAATTATTTTTTGAATAATTTACTATAGTAAAGGCAATCCCTGGCGGAATTGAAATTTGCGACAGTAAAAAATTATTTTTTGAATAATTTACTATAGAAAAGGCAATCCCTGGCGCAATTAAAATTTGCGACAGTTGAAAATTATTTTTTGAATAATTTACTATAGAAAAGGCAATCCCTGGCGTATTTAAAATTTGCGACAGTAAAAAATTATTTTTTGAATAATTTACTATAGAAAAGGCAATCCCTGGCGCAATTAAAATTTGCGACAGTATAAATTTTTTTTTTGAATAATTTACTATAGAAAAGGCAATCCCTGGCGGATTTGAAATTTGCGACAGTAAAAAATTATTTTTTGAATAATTTACTATAGAAAAGGCAATACCTGTCGGATTTGAAATTTGCGACAGTAAAAAATTATTTTTTGAATAATTTACTATAGAAAAGGCAAACCCTGGCGCAATTAAAATTTGCGACAGTATAAAATTATTTTTTGAATAATTTACTATAGAAAAGGCAATCCCTGGCGCACTTAAAATTTGCGACAGTAAAAAATTATTTTTTGAATAATTTACTATAGAAAAGGCAATCCCTGGCGCAATTAAAATTTGCGACAGTTGAAAATTATTTTTTGAATAATTTACTATAGAAAAGGCAATCCCTGGCGTAATTAAAATTTGCGACAGTTGAAAATTATTTTTTGAATAATTTACTATAGAAAAGGCAATCCCTGGCGGATTTGAAATTTGCGACAGTTGAAAATTATTTTTTGAAAAGTTTACTATAGAAAAGGCAATCCCTGGCGTAATTAAAATTTGCGACAGTTGAAAATTATTTTTTGAATAATTTACTATAGAAAAGGCAATCCCTGGAGTAATTAAAATTTGCGACAGTTGAAAATTATTTTTTGAATAATTTACTATAGAAAAGGCAATCCCTGGCGGATTTGAAATTTGCGACAGTTGAAAATTATTTTTTGAAAAGTTTACTATAGAAAAGGCAATCCCTGGCGCAATTAAAATTTGCGACAGTATAAAATTATTTTTTGAATAATTTACTATAGAAAAGGCAATCCCCGGCGTAATTAAAATTTGCGACAGTTGAAAATTATTTTTTGAAAAGTTTACTATAGAAAAGGCAATCCCTGGCGTAATTAAAATTTGCGACAGTTGAAAATTATTTTTTGAATAATTTACTATAGAAAAGGCAATCCCTGGCGTAATTAAAATTTGCGACAGTAGAAAATTATTTTTTTGCAAAATTTACTATAGAAAAGGCAATCCCTGTCGCATTTAAAATTTGCGACAGTAAAAAATTATTTTTTGAATAATTTACTATAGAAAAGGCAATCCCTGGCGCACTTAAAATTTGCGACAGTAAAAAATTAATTTGGGAGAAATTTACTGTAGAAAAGGCAATCCCTGGCGCAATTAAAATTTGCGACAGTTGAAAATTATTTTTTGAATAATTTACTATAGAAAAGGCAATCCCTGGCGCAATTAAAATTTGCGACAGTTGAAAATTATTTTTTGAATAATTTACTATAGAAAAGGCAATCCCTGGCGTAATTAAAATTTGCGACAGTAAAAAATTAATATTTTGAAAAATTTACTATAGAAAAGGCAATCCCTGGCGCAATTAAAATTTGCGACAGTAGAAAATTATTTTTTGAATAATTTACTATAGAAAAGGCAATCCCTGGCGGATTTGAAATTTGCGACAGTAAAAAATTATTTTTTGAATAATTTACTATAGAAAAGGCAATCCCTGGCGCACTTAAAATTTGCGACAGTATAAAATTATTTTTTGAATAATTTACTATAGAAAAGGCAATTTTATTCAAAAAATAATTTTCTACTGTCGCAAATTTTAATTACGCCAGGGATTGCCTTTTCTATAGTAAATTATTCAAAAAATAATTTTATACTGCCGCAAATTTTAATTGCGCCAGGGATTGCCTTTCCTATAGTAAATTATTCAAAAAATAATTTTTTACTGTCGCAAATTTTAAATATCCCAGGGATTGCCTTTTCTATAGTAAATTATTCAAAAAATAATTTTCAACTGTCGCAAATTTTAATTACGCCAGGGATTGCCTTTTCTATAGTAAATTATTCAAAAAATAATTTTTTACTGTCGCAAATTTTAAATACGGCAGTGATTGCCTTTTCTATAGTAAATTATTCAAAAAATAATTTTCAACTATCGCAAATTTTAATTGCGCCAGGGATTGCCTTTTCTATAGTAAATTATTCAAAAAATAATTTTTTACTGTCGCAAATTTTAAGTGCGCCAGGGATTGCCTTTTCTATAGTAAATTATTCAAAAAATAATTTTCAACTGTCGCAAATTTTAATTACGACGGGGATTGCCTTTTCTACAGTAAATTATTCAAAAAATAATTTTATACTGTCGCAAATTTTAAATACGCCAGGGATTGCCTTTTCTATAGTAAATTATTCAAAAAATAATTTTCAACTGTCGCAAATTTTAATTACGCCAGGGATTGCCTTTTCTATAGTAAATTGTTCAAAAAATAATGTTATACTGTCGCAAATTTTAATTACGCCAGGGATTGCCTTTTCTATAGTAAATTATTCAAAAAATAATTTTTTACTGTCGCAAATTTTAAATATCCCAGGGATTGCCTTTTCTATAATAAATTATTCAAAAAATAATTTTTTACTCTCGCAAATTTCAAATCCGCCAGGGATTGCCTTTTCTATAGGAAATTATTCAAAAAATAATTTTCAACTGTCGCAAATTTTAATTACGCCAGGGATTGCCTTTTCTATAGTAAAATATTCAAAAAATAATTTTCAACTGTTATTTTTGAATAATTTACTATAGAAAAGGCAATCTCTGGCGCAATTAAAATTTGCGACAGTTGAAAATTATTTTTTGAATAATTTACTATAGAAAAGGCAATCCCTGGCGTAATTAAAATTTGCGACAGTAAAAAATTATTTTTTGAAAAATTTACTATAGAAAAGGCAATCCCTGGCGTATTTAAAATTTGCGACAGTAAAAAATTATTTTTTGAATAATTTACTATAGAAAAGGCAATCCCTGGCGCAATTAAAATTTGCGACAGTTGAAAATTATTTTTTGAATAATTTACTATAGAAAAGGCAATTCCTGGCGTAATTAAAATTTGCGACAGTAAAAAATTATTTTTTGAAAAATTTACTATAGAAAAGGCAATCCCTGGCGTATTTAAAATTTGCGACAGTAAAAAATTATTTTATGAATAATTTACTATAGAAAAGGCAATCCCTGGCGTAATTAAAATTTGCGACAGTAAAAAATTAATTTTTGAATAATTTACTATAGAAAAGGCAATCCGTGGCGCAATTAAAATTTGCGACAGTAGAAAATTATTTTTTGAATAATTTACTATAGAAAAGGCAATCCTTGGCGTAATTAAAATTTGCGACAGTAAAAAATTATTTTTTGAATAATTTACTATAGAAAAGGCAATCCCTGGCGCAGTTAAAATTTGCGACAGTAGAAAATAATTTTTTGAATAATTTACTATAGAAAAGGCAATCCCTGGCGCAATTAAAATTTGCGACAGTTGAAAATTATTTTTTGAATAATTTACTATAGAAAAGGCAATCCCTGGCGTAATTAAAAATTTGCGACAGTTAAAAATTATTTTTTGAATAATTCACTATAGAAAAGGCAATCCCTGGCGCAATTAAAATTTGCGACAGTAGAAAATTATTTTTTGAATAATTTACTATAGAAAAGGCAATCCCTGGCGTATTTAAAATTTGCGACAGTAAAAAATTATTTTTTGAATAATTTACTATAGAAAAGGCAATCTCTGGCGCACTTAAAATTTGCGACAGTAGAAAATTATTTTTTGAATAATTTACTATAGAAAAGGCAATCCCTGGCGTAATTAAAATTTGCGACAGTAAAAAATTATTTTTTGAAATATTTACTATAGAAAAGGCAATCCCTGGCGTAATTAAAATTTGCGATAGTATAAAATTATTTTTTGAATAATTTACTATAGAAAAGGCAATCCCTGGCGCAATTAAAACTTGCGATAGTAAAAAATTATTTTTTTGCAAAATTTACTATAGAAAAGGCAATCCCTGGCGTAATTAAAATTTGCGACAGTAAAAAATTATTTTTTGAAAAATTTACTATAGAAAAGGCAATCCCTGGCGTAATTAAAATTTGCGACATTATAAAATTATTTTTTGAATAATTTACTATAGAAAAGGCAATCCCTGGCGCAATTAAAATTTGCGACAGTAAAAAATTATTTTTTGAAAAATTTACTATAGAAAAGGCAATCCCTGGCGTATTTAAAATTTGCGACAGTAAAAAATTATTTTTTGAATAATTTACTATAGAAAAGGCAATCCCTGGGATATTTAAAATTTGCGACAGTAAAAAATTATTTTTTGAATAATTTACTATAGAAAAGGCAATCCCTGGCGTAATTAAAATTTGCGACAGTATAAAATTATTTTTTGAATAATTTACTATAGAAAAGGCAATCCCTGGCGCAATTAAAACTTGCGATAGTAAAAAATTATTTTTTGAATAATTTACTATAGAAAAGGCAATCCCTGGCGTAATTAAAATTTGCGACAGTTGAAAATTATTTTTTGAATAATTTACTATAGAAAAGGCAATCCATGGCGGATTTGAAATTTGCGACAGTAGAAAATTATTTTTTGAATAATTTACTATAGAAAAGGCAATCCCTGGCGTAATTAAAATTTGCGACAGTAAAAAATTAATTTTTGAATAATTTACTATAGAAAAGGCAATCCCTGGCGCAATTAAAACTTGCGACAATAGAAAATTATTTTTTGAATAATTTACTATAGAAAAGGCAATCTCTGGCGTAATTAAAATTTGCGACAGTAAAAAATTATTTTTTGAATAATTTACTATAGAAAAGTTAATCCCTGGCGCACTTAAAATTTGCGACAGTAGAAAATTATTTTTTGAATAATTTACTATAGAAAAGGCAATCTCTGGCGCAATTAAAATTTGCGACAGTTGAAAATTATTTTTTGAATAATTTACTATAGAAAAGGCAATCCCTGGCGTAATTAAAATTTGCGACAGTAAAAAATTATTTTTTGAAAAATTTACTATAGAAAAGGCAATCCCTGGCGTATTTAAAATTTGCGACAGTAAAAAATTATTTTTTGAATAATTTACTATAGAAAAGGCAATCCCTGGCGCAATTAAAATTTGGGACAGTTGAAAATTATTTTTTAAATAATTTACTTTCGAAAAGGCAATCCCTGGCGTAATTAAAATTTGCGACAGTAAAAAATTATTTTTTGAAAAATTTACTGTAGAAAAGGCAATCCCTGGCGTATTTAAAATTTGCGACAGTAAAAAATCATTTTTTGAATAATTTACTATAGAAAAGGCAATCCCTGGCGTAATTAAAATTTGCGACAGTAAAAAATTAATTTTTGAATAATTTACTATAGAAAAGGCAATCCCTGGCGCAATTAAAATTTGCGACAGTAGAAAATTATTTTTTGAATAATTTACTATAGAAAAGGCAATTCTTGGCGTAATTAAAATTTGCGACAGTAAAAAATTATTTTTTGAATAATTTACTATAGAAAAGGCAATCCCTGGCGCACTTAAAATTTGCGACAGTAGAAAATAATTTTTTGAATAATTTACTATAGAAAAGGCAATCCCTGGGGCAATTAAAATTTGCGACAGTTGAAAATTATTTTTTGAATAATTTACTATAGAAAAGGCAATCCCTGGCGTAATTAAAATTTGCGAGAGTAAAAAATTATTTTTTGAAAAATTTACTATAGAAAAGGCAATCCCTGGCGTATTTAAAATTTGCGACAGTAAAAAATTATTTTTTGAATAATTTACTATAGAAAAGGCAATCTCTGGCGCACTTAAAATTTGCGACAGTAGAGAATTAGTTTTTGAATAATTTACTATAGAAAAGGCAATCCCTGGCGTAATTAAAATTTGCGACAGTAAAAAATTATTTTTTGAAAAATTTACTATAGAAAAGGCAATCCCTGGCGTAATTAAAATTTGCGACAGTATAAAATTATTTTTTGAATAATTTACTATAGAAAAGGCAATCCCTGGCGCAATTAAATCTTGCGATAGTAAAAAATTATTTTTTTTCCAAAATCTACTATAGAAAAGGCAATCCCTGGCGTAATTAAAATTTGCGACAGTAAAAAATTATTTTTTGAAAAATTTACTATAGAAAAGGCAATCCCTGGCGTATTTAAAATTTGCGACAGTAAAAAATTATTTTTTGAATAATTTACTATAGAAAAGGCAATCCCTGGGATATTTAAAATTTGCGACAGTAAAAAAATATTTTTTGAATAATTTACTATAGAAAAGGCAATCCCTGGCGTAATTAAAATTTGCGACAGTATAAAATTATTTTTTGAATAATTTACTATAGAAAAGGCAATCCCTGGCACAATTAAAACTTGCGATAGTAAAAAATTATTTTTTGAATAATTTACTATAGAAAAGGCAATCCCTGGCGTAATTAAAATTTGCGACAGTTGAAAATTATTTTTTGAATAATTTACTATAGAAAAGGCAATCCCTGGCGGATTTGAAATTTGCGACAGTTGAAAATTATTTTTTGAATAATTTACTATAGAAAAGGCAATCCCTGGCGTAATTAAAATTTGCGACAGTTGAAAATTTTTTTTTGAATAGTATACTATAGAAAAGGCAATCCCTGGCGTATTTAAAATTTTCGACAGTAAAAAATTATTTTTTGAATAATTTACTATAGAAAAGGCAATCCCTGGCGCAATTAAAATTTGCGAAAGTTGAAAATTATTTTTTGAATAATTTACCATAGAAAAGGCAATCCTTGGCGTAATTAAAATTTGCGACAGTAAAAAATTATTTTTTGAAAATTTACTATAGAAAAGGCAATCCCTGGCGTAATTAAAATTTGCGACAGTATAAAATTATTTTTTGAATAATTTACTATAGAAAAGGCAATCCCTGGCGCAATTAAAACTTGCGATAGTAAAAAACTATTTTTTTGCAAAATTTACTATAGAAAAGGCAATCCCTGGCGTAATTAAAATTTGCGACAGTAAAAATTATTTTTTGAAACATTTACTATAGAAAAGGCAATCCCTGGCGTATTTAAAATTTGCGACAGTAAAAAATTATTTTTTGAATAATATACTATAGAAAAGGCAATCCCTGGGATATTTAAAATTTGCGACAGTAAAAAATTATTTTTTGAATAATTTACTATAGAAAAGTCAATCCCTGGCGTAATTAAAATTTGCGACAGTATAAAATTATTTTTTGAATAATTTACTATAGAAAAGGCAATCCCTGGCGCAGTTAAAACTTGCGATAGTAAAAAATTATTTTTTGAATAATTTACTATAGAAAAGGCAATCCCTGGCGTAATTAAAATTTGCGACAGTTGAAAATTATTTTTTGAATAATTTACTATAGAAAAGGCAATCCCTGGCGGATTTGAAATTTGCGGCAGTAGAAAATTATTTTTTGAATAATTTACTATAGAAAAGGCAATCCCTGGCGTAATTAAAATTTGCGACAGTAAAAAATTAATTTTTGAATAATTTACTATAGAAAAGGCAATCCCTGGCGCAATTAAAATTTGCGACAGTAGAAAATTATTTTTTGAATAATTTACTATAGAAAAGGCAATCCCTGGCGTAATTAAAATTTGCGACAGTAAAAAATTATTTTTTGAATAATTTACTATAGAAAAGGCAATCCCTGGCGCACTTAAAATTTGCGACAGTAGAAAATTATTATTTGAATAATGTACTATAGAAAAGGCAATCCCTGGCGCAATTAAAATTTGCGACAGTTGAAAATTATTTTTTGAATAATTTACTATAGAAAAGGCAATCCCTGGGTAATTAAAATTTGCGACAGTAAAAAATTATTTTTTGAAAAATTTACTATAGAAAAGGCAATCCCTGGCGTAATTAAAATTTGCGACAGTAAAAAATTATTTTTTGAATAATTTACTATAGAAAAGGCAATCCCTGGCGCAATTAAAATTTGCGACAGTTGAAAATTATTTTTTGAATAATTTACTATAGAAAAGGCAATCCCTGTCGTAATTAAAATTTGCGACAGTAAAAAATTATTTTTTGAAAAATTTACTATAGAAAAGGCAATCCTTGGCGTATTTAAAATTTGCGACAGTAAAAAATTATTTTTTGAAAAATTTACTACAGAAAAGGCAATCCCTGGCGTATTTAAAATTTGCGACAGTAAAAAATTATTTTTTGAATAATTTACTATAGAAAAGGCAATCCCTGGGATATTTAAAAATTGCGACAGTAAAAAATTATTTTTTGAATAATTTACTATAGAAAAGGCAATCCCTGGCGGATTTGAAATTTGCGACAGTAGAAAATTATTTTTTGAATAATTTACTATAGAAAAGGCAATCCCTGGCGTAATTAAAATTTGCGACAGTAAAAAATTAATTTTTGAATAATTTACTATAGAAAAGGCAATCCCTGGCGTAATTAAAATTTGCGACAGTAGAAAATTATTTTTTGAATAATTTACTATAGAAAAGGCAATCCCTGGCGCAATTAAAATTTGCGACAGTAGAAAATTATTTTTTGAATAATTTACTATAGAAAAGGCAATCCCTGGCGTAATTAAAATTTGCGACAGTAAAAAATTATTTTTTGAATAATTTACTATAGAAAATGCTATCCCTGGCGCAATTAAAATTTGCGACAGTTGAAAATTATTTTTTGAATAATTTATTATAGAAAAGGCAATCCCTGGCGTAATTAAAACTTGCGATAGTAAAAAATTATTTTTTGGCGTATTTAAAATTTGCGACAGTAAAAAATTATTTTTTGAATAATTTACTATAGAAAAGGCAATCCCTGGCGCACTTAAAATTTGCGAAAGTAGAAAATTATTTTTTGAATAATTTACTATAGAAAAGGCAATCCCTGGCGTAATTAAAATTTGCGACAGTAAAAAATTAATTTTTGAATAATTTACTATAGAAAAGGCAATCCCTGGCGTAATTAAAATTTGCGACAGTAGAAAATTATTTTTTGAATAATTTACTATAGAAAAGGCAATCCCTGGCTTAATTAAAATTTGCGACAGTAAAAAATAATTTTTTGAAAAATTTACTATAGAAAAGGCAATCCCTGGCGTACTTAAAATTTGCGACAGTAAAAAATTATTTTTTGGAATAATTTACTATAGAAAAGGCAATCCCTGGGATATTTAAAATTTGCGACAGTAAAAAATTATTTTTTGAATAATTTACTATAGAAAAGGCAATCCCTGTCGTAATTAAAATTTGCGACAGTATAAAATTATTTTTTGAATAATTTACTATAGAAAAGGCAATCCCTGGCGTAATTAAAACTTGCGATAGTAAAAAATTATTTTTTGAATAATTTAATTTAGAAAAGGCAATCCCTGGCGTAATTAAAATTTGCAACAGTTGAAAATTATTTTTTGAATAATTTACTATAGAAAAGGCAATCCCTGGCGGATTTGAAATTTGCGACAGTAGAAAATTATTTTTTGAATAATTTACTATAGAAAAGGCAATCCCTGGCGTAATTAAAATTTGCGACAGTAAAAAATTAATTTTTGAATAATTTACTATAGAAAAGGCAATCCCTGGCGCAATTAAAATTTGCGACAGTAGAAAATTATTTTTTGAAAAATTTACTAAAGAAAAGGCAATCCCTGGGATATTTAAAATTTGCGACAGTAAAAAATTAATTTTTGAATAATTTACTATAGAAAAGGCAATCCCTGGCGTAATTAAAACTTGCGACAGTAGAAAATTATTTTTTGAATAATTTACTATAGAAAAGGCAATCCCTGGCGTAATTAAAATTTGCGACAGTAGAAAATTATTTTTTGAATAATTTACTATAGTAAAGGCAATCCCTGGCGGATTTGAAATTTGCGACAGTAAAAAATTATTTTTTGAATAATTTACTATAGAAAAGGCAATCCCTGGCGCAATTAAAATTTGCGACAGTTGAAAATTATTTTTTGAATAATTTACTATAGAAAAGGCAATCCCTGGCGTATTTAAAATTTGCGACAGTAAAAAATTATTTTTTGAATAATTTACTATAGAAAAGTCAATCCCTGGCGCAATTAAAATTTGCGACAGTATAAATTTTTTTTTTTGAATAATTTACTATAGAAAAGGCAATCCCTGGCGGATTTGAAATTTGCGACAGTAAAAAATTATTTTTTGAATAATTTACTATAGAAAAGGCAATACCTGGCGGATTTGAAATTTGCGACAGTAAAAAATTATTTTTTGAATAATTTACTATAGAAAAGGCAATCCCTGGCGCAATTAAAATTTGCGACAGTATAAAATTATTTTTTGAATAATTTACTATAGAAAAGGCAATCCCTGGCGCACTTAAAATTTGCGACAGTAAAAAATTATTTTTTGAATAATTTACTATAGAAAAGGCAATCCCTGGCGCAATTAAAATTTGCGACAGTTGAAAATTATTTTTTGAATAATTTACTATAGAAAAGGCAATCCCTGGCGTAATTAAAATTTGCGACAGTTGAAAATTATTTTTTGAATAATTTACTATAGAAAAGGCAATCCCTGGCGGATTTGAAATTTGCGACAGTTGAAAATTATTTTTTGAAAAGTTTACTATAGAAAAGGCAATCCCTGGCGTAATTAAAATTTGCGACAGTTGAAAATTATTTTTTGAATAATTTACTATAGAAAAGGCAATCCCTGGAGTAATTAAAATTTGCGACAGTTGAAAATTATTTTTTGAATAATTTACTATAGAAAAGGCAATCCCTGGCGGATTTGAAATTTGCGACAGTTGAAAATTATTTTTTGAAAAGTTTGCTATAGAAAAGGCAATCCCTGGCGCAATTAAAATTTGCGACAGTTGAAAATTATTTTTTGCAAAATTTACTATAGAAAAGGCAATCCCTGGCGCAATTAAAATTTGCGACATTTGAAAATTATTTTTTGAAAAGTTTACTATGGAAAAGGGAATCCCTGGCGTAATTAAAATTTGCGACAGTTGAAAATTATTTTTTGAATAATTTACTATAGAAAAGGCAATCCCTGGCGTAATTAAAATTTGCGACAGTAGAAAATTATTTTTTTGCAAAATTTACTATAGAAAAGGCAATCCCTGGCGCATTTAAAATTTGCGACAGTAAAAAATTATTTTTTGAATAATTTACTATAGAAATGGCAATCCCTGGCGCACTTAAAATTTGCGACAGTAAAAAATTAATTTGTGAGAAATTTACTGTAGAAAAGGCAATCCCTGGCGCAATTAAAATTTGCGACAGTTGAAAATTATTTTTTGAATAATTTACTATAGAAAAGGCAATCCCTGGCGTAATTAAAATTTGCGACAGTAAAAAATTAATATTTTGAAAAATTTACTATAGAAAAGGCAATCCCTGGCGCAATTAAAATTTGCGACAGTAGAAAATTATTTTTTGAAAATTTACTATAGAAAAGGCAATCCCTGGCGGATTTGAAATTTGCGACAGTAAAAAATTATTTTTTGAATAATTTACTATAGAAAAGGCAATCCCTGGCGCACTTAAAATTTGCGACAGTATAAAATTATTTTTTGAATAATTTACTATAGAAAAGGCAATTTTATTCAAAAAATAATTTTCTACTGTCGCAAATTTTAATTGCGCCAGGGATTGCCTTTTCTATAGTAAATTATTCAAAAAATAATTTTCAACTGTCGCTAATTTTAATTACGCCAGGGATTGGCTTTTCTATAGTAAATTATTCAAAAAATAATTTTCAACTGTCGCAAATTTTAATTGCGCCAGGGATTGCCTTTTCTATAGTAAATTATTCAAAAAATAATTTTTTACTGTCGCAAATTTTAAATATCCCAGAGATTGCCTTTTCTATAGTAAATTATTCAAAAAATAATTTTTTACTGTCGCAAATTTCAAATCCGCCAGGAATTGCCTTTTCTATAGGAAATTATTCAAAAAATAATTTTATACTGTCGCAAATTTTAATTACGCCAAGGATTGCCTTTTATATAGTAAATTATTCAAAAAATAATTTTCAACTGTCGCAAATTTTAATTACGCCAGGGATTGCCTTTTCTATAGTAAATTATTCAAAAAATTATTTTCAAATGTCGCAAATTTTAATTACGCCAGGGATTGCCTTTTCTATAGTAAATTATTCAAAAAATAATTTTTTACTGTCGCAAATTTTAAGTGCGCCAGGGATTGCCTTTTCTATAGTAAATTATTCAAAAAATAATTTTTTACTGTCGCAAATTTTAATTGCGCCAGGGATTGCCTTTTCTACAGTAAATTATTCAAAAAATAATTTTATACTGTCGCAAATTTCAAATCCGCCAGGGATTGCCTTTTCTATAGTAAATTATTCAAAAAATAATTTTCAACTGTCGCAAATTTTAATTACGCCAGGGATTGCCTTTTCGATAGTAAATTATTCAAAAAATAATTTTATACTGTCGCAAATTTTAGTTACGCCAGGGATTGCCTTTTCTATAGTAAATTATTCAAAAAATAATTTTTTACTGTCGCAAATTTTAAATATCCCAGGGATTGCCTTTTCTATAGTAAATTATTCAAAAAATAATTTTCAACTGTCGCAAATTTTAATTACGCCAGGGATTGCCTTTTTTACAGTAAACTTTTCAAAAATTAATTTTTTACTGTCGAAAATTTTAAATACGCCAGGGATTGCCTTTTCTATAGTAAATTATTCAAAAAATAATTTTCAACTGTCGCAAATTTTAATTACGCCAGGGATTGCCTTTTCTATAGTAAATTATTCAAAAAATTATTTTCAAATGTCGCAAATTTTAATTACGCCAGGGATTGCCTTTTCTATAGTAAATTATTCAAAAAATAATTTTTTACTGTCGCAAATTTTAAGTGCGCCAGGTATTGCCTTTTCTATAGTAAATTATTCAAAAAATAATTTTTTACTGTCGCAAATTTTAATTGCGCCAGGGATTGCCTTTTCTACAGTAAATTATTCAAAAAATAATTTTATACTGTCGCAAATTTCAAATCCGCCAGGGATTGCCTTTTCTATAGTAAATTATTCAAAAAATAATTTCAACTGTCGCAAATTTTAATTACGCCAGGGATTGCCTTTTCTATAGTAAATTATTCAAAAAATAATTTTATACTGTCGCAAATTTTAATTACGCCAGGGATTGCCTTTTCTATAGTAAATTATTCAAAAAATAATTTTTTACTGTCGCAAATTTTAAATATCCCAGGGATTGCCTTTTCTATAGTAAATTATTCAAAAAATAATTTTCAACTGTCGCAAATTTTAATTACGCCAGGGATTGCCTTTTTTACAGTAAATTTTTCAAAAATTAATTTTTTACTGTCGAAAATTTTAAATACGCCAGGGATTGCCTTTTCTATAGTAAATTATTCAGAAAATAATTTTTTACTGTCGAAAATTTTAAATACGCCAGGGATTGCCTTTTCTATAGTAAATTATTCAAAAAATAATTTTCAACTGTAGCAAATTTTAATTGCGCCAGGGATTGCCTTTTCTATAGTAAATTATTCAAAAAATAATTTTCTACTGTCGCAAATATCAAATCCGCCAGGGATTGCCTTTTCTATAGTAAATTTTTCAAAAAATAATTTTTTATTGTCGCAAATTTTAAATATCCCAGGGATTGCCTTTTCTATAGTAAATTATTCAAAAAATAATTTTCTACTGTCGCAAATTTTAATTACGCCAGGGATTGCCTTTTCTATAGTAAATTATTCAAAAAATAATTTTCTACTGTCGCAAATTTTAATTACGCCAGGGATTGCCTTTTCTATAGTAAATTATTCAAAAAATAATTTTCAACTCTCGCAAATTTTAAATATCCCAGGGATTGCCTTTTCTATAGTAAATTTCTCACAAATTAATTTTTTACTGTCGCAAATTTTAATTGCGCCAGGGATTGCCTTTTCTATAGTAAATTATTCAAAAAATAATTTTCAACTGTCGCAAATTTCAAATCCGCCAGGGATTGCCTTTTCTATAGTAAGTTATTCAAAAAATAATTTTCAACTGTCGCAAATTTTAATTACGCCAGGGATTGCCTTTTCTATAGTAAATTATTCAAAAAATAATTTTCAACTGTCGCAAATATTAATTGCGCCAGGGATTGCCTTTTCTATAGTAAATTATTCAAAAAATAATTTTCAACTGTCGCAAATTTTAATTGCGCCAGGGATTGCCTTTTCTATAGTAAATTATTCAAAAAATAATTTTCTACTGTCGCAAATTTTAATTACGCCAAGGATAGCCTTTTCTATAGTAAATTATTCAAAAAATAATTTTCAACTGTCGCAAATTTTAATTGCGCCAGGGATTGCCTTTTCTATAGTAAATTATTCAAAAAATAATTTTCTACTGTCGCAAATTTTAATTACGCCAGGGATTGCCTTTTCTATAGTAAATTATTCCAAAAATAATTTTCAACTGTCGCAAATTTTAATTACGCCAGGGATTGTCTTTTCTATAGTAAATTATTCAAAAAATAATTTTCAACTGTCGCAAATTTTAATTACGCCAGGGATTGCCTTTTCTATAGTAAATTATTCAAAAAATAAGTTTCAACTGTCGCAAATTTCAAATCGGCCAGGGATTGCCTTTTCTCTAGTAAATTATTCAAAAAATAATTTTCTACTGTCGCAAATTTTAATTACGCCAGGCATTGCCTTTTCTATAATAAATTATTCAAAAAATAATTTTCTACTGTCGCAAATTTTAATTACGCCAGGGATTGCCTTTTCTATAGTAAATTATTCAAAAAATAATTTTCAACTGTCGCAAATTTTAAATATACCAGGGATTGCCTTTTCTATAGTAAATTTCTCACAAATTAATTTATTACTGTCGCAAATTTTAATTGCGCCAGGGATTGCCTTTTCTATAGTAAATTATTCAAAAAATAATTTTCAACTGTCGCAAATTTCAAATCCGCCAGGGATTGCCTTTTCTATAGTAAATTATTCAAAAAATAATTTTCAACTGTCGCAAATTTTAATTACGCCAGGGATTGCCTTTTCTATAGTAAATTATTCAAAAAATAATTTTCAACTGTCGCAAATTTTAATTGCGCCAGGGATTGCCTTTTCTATAGTAAATTATTCAAAAAATAATTATCAACTGTCGCAAATTTTAATTGCGCCAGGGATTGCCTTTTCTATAGTAAATTATTCAAAAAATAATTTTCTACTGTCGCAAATTTTAATTACGCCAAGGATTGCCTTTTCTATAGTAAATTATTCAAAAAATAATTTTCAACTGTCGCAAATTTTAATTGCGCCAGGGATTGCCTTTTCTATAGTAAATTATTCAAAAAATAATTTTCTACTGTCGCAAATTTTAATTACGCCAGGGATTGCCTTTTCTATAGTAAATTATTCAAAAAATAATTTTCAACTGTCGCAAATTTTAATTACGCCAGGGATTGCCTTTTCTATAGTAAATTATTCAAAAAATAATTTTCAACTGTCGCAAATTTTAATTAGGCCAGGGATTGCCTTTTCTATAGTAAATTATTCAAAAAATAATTTTCAACTGTCGCAAATTTCAAATCCGCCAGGGATTGCCTTTTCTATAGTAAATTATTCAAAAAATAATTTTCTACTGTCGCAAATTTTAATTACGCCAGGGATTGCCTTTTCTATAGTAAACTTATCAAAAAATAATTTTCTACTGTCGCAAATTTTAATTACGCCAGGGATTGCCTTTTCTATAGTAAATTATTCAAAAATAATTTTTTACTCTCGCAAATTTCAAATCCGCCAGGGATTGCCTTTTCTATAGTGAATTATTCAAAAAATAATTTTTTACTATCGCAAGTTTTAATTGCGCCAGGGATTGCCTTTTCTATAGTAAATTATTCAAAAAATAATTTTCAACTGTCGCAAATTTCAAATCGGCCAGGGATTGCCTTTTCTATAGTAAATTATTCAAAAAATAATTTTCAACTGTCGCAAATTTTAATTACGCCAGGGATTGCCTTTTCTATAGTAAATTATTCAAAAAATAATTTTCAACTGTCGCAAATTTTAATTGCGCCAGGGATTGCCTTTTCTATAGTAAATTATTCAAAAAATAATTTTCAACTGTCGCAAATTTTAATTACGCCAGGGATTGCCTTTTCTATAGTAAATTATTCAAAAAATAAGTTTCAACTGTCGCAAATTTCAAATCGGCCAGGGATTGCCTTTTCTCTAGTAAATTATTCAAAAAATAATTTTCTACTGTCGCAAATTTTAATTACGCCAGGCATTGCCTTTTCTATAGTAAATTATTCAAAAAATAATTTTCTACTGTCGCAAATTTTAATTACGCCAGGGATTGCCTTTTCTATAGTAAATTATTCAAAAAATAATTTTCAACTGTCGCAAATTTTAAATATACCAGGGATTGCCTTTTCTATAGTAAATTTCTCACAAATTAATTTATTACTGTCGCAAATTTTAATTGCGCCAGGGATTGCCTTTTCCATAGTAAATTATTCAAAAAATAATTTTTTATTGTCGCAAATTTTAAATATCCCAGGGATTGCCTTTTCTATAGTAAATTATTCCAAAAATAATTTTCAACTGTCGCAAATTTTAATTACGCCAAGGATAGCCTTTTCTATAGTAAATTATTCAAAAAATAATTTTCAACTGTCGCAAATTTTAATTGCGCCAGGGATTGCCTTTTCTATAGTAAATTATTCAAAAAATAATTTTCAACTGTCGCAAATTTTAATTACGCCAGGGATTGCCTTTTCTATAGTAAATTATTCAAAAAATAAGTTTCAACTGTCGCAAATTTCAAATCGGCCAGGGATTGCCTTTTCTCTAGTAAATTATTCAAAAAATAATTTTCTACTGTCGCAAATTTTAATTACGCCAGGCATTGCCTTTTCTATAGTAAATTATTCAAAAAATAATTTTCTACTGTCGCAAATTTTAATTACGCCAGGGATTGCCTTTTCTATAGTAAATTATTCAAAAAATAATTTTCAACTGTCGCAAATTTTAAATATACCAGGGATTGCCTTTTCTATAGTAAATTTCTCACAAATTAATTTATTACTGTCGCAAATTTTAATTGCGCCAGGGATTGCCTTTTCCATAGTAAATTATTCAAAAAATAATTTTTTATTGTCGCAAATTTTAAATATCCCAGGGATTGCCTTTTCTATAGTAAATTATTCAAAAAATAATTTTCTACTGTCGCAAATTTTAATTACGCCAAGGATTGCCTCTTCTATAGTAAATTATTCAAAAAATAATTTTCAACTGTCGCAAATTTTAATTGCGCCAGGGATTGCCTTTTCTATAGTAAATTATTCAAAAAATAATTTTCTACTGTCGCAAATTTTAATTACGCCAGGGATTGGCTTTTCTATAGTAAATTATTCAAAAAATAATTTTCAACTGTCGCAAATTTTAATTACGCCAGGGATTGCCTTTTCTATAGTAAATTATTCAAAAAATAATTTTCAACTGTCGCAAATTTTAATTAGGCCAGGGATTGCCTTTTCTATAGTAAATTATTCAAAAAATAATTTTCAACTGTCGCAAATTTCAAATCCGCCAGGGATTGCCTTTTCTATAGTAAATTATTCAAAAAATAATTTTCTACTGTCGCAAATTTTAATTACGCCAGGGATTGCCTTTTCTATAGTAAACTTATCAAAAAATAATTTTCTACTGTCGCAAATTTTAATTACGCCAGGGATTGCCTTTTCTATAGTAAATTATTCAAAAATAATTTTTTACTCTCGCAAATTTCAAATCCGCCAGGGATTGCCTTTTCTATAGTGAATTATTCAAAAAATAATTTTTTACTATCGCAAGTTTTAATTGCGCCAGGGATTGCCTTTTCTATAGTAAATTATTCAAAAAATAATTTTCAACTGTCGCAAATTTCAAATCGGCCAGGGATTGCCTTTTCTATAGTAAATTATTCAAAAAATAATTTTCAACTGTCGCAAATTTTAATTACGCCAGGGATTGCCTTTTCTATAGTAAATTATTCAAAAAATAATTTTCAACTGTCGCAAATTTTAATTGCGCCAGGGATTGCCTTTTCTATAGTAAATTATTCAAAAAATAATTTTCAACTGTCGCAAATTTTAATTACGCCAGGGATTGCCTTTTCTATAGTAAATTATTCAAAAAATAAGTTTCAACTGTCGCAAATTTCAAATCGGCCAGGGATTGCCTTTTCTCTAGTAAATTATTCAAAAAATAATTTTCTACTGTCGCAAATTTTAATTACGCCAGGCATTGCCTTTTCTATAGTAAATTATTCAAAAAATAATTTTCTACTGTCGCAAATTTTAATTACGCCAGGGATTGCCTTTTCTATAGTAAATTATTCAAAAAATAATTTTCAACTGTCGCAAATTTTAAATATACCAGGGATTGCCTTTTCTATAGTAAATTTCTCACAAATTAATTTATTACTGTCGCAAATTTTAATTGCGCCAGGGATTGCCTTTTCCATAGTAAATTATTCAAAAAATAATTTTTTATTGTCGCAAATTTTAAATATCCCAGGGATTGCCTTTTCTATAGTAAATTATTCCAAAAATAATTTTCAACTGTCGCAAATTTTAATTACGCCAAGGATAGCCTTTTCTATAGTAAATTATTCAAAAAATAATTTTCAACTGTCGCAAATTTTAATTGCGCCAGGGATTGCCTTTTCTATAGTAAATTATTCAAAAAATAATTTTCAACTGTCGCAAATTTTAATTGCGCCAGGGATTGCCTTTTCTATAGTAAATTATTCAAAAAATAATTTTCAACTGTCGCAAATTTTAATTACGCCAGGGATTGCCTTTTCTATAGTAAATTATTCAAAAAATAATTTTTTACTGTCGCAAATTTTAAATACGGCAGGGATTGCCTTTTCTATAGTAAATTATTCAAAAAATAATTTTCAACTGTCGCAAATTTTAATTGCGCCAGGGATTGCCTTTTCTATAGTAAATTATTCAAAAAATAATTTTTTACTGTCGCAAATTTTAAGTGCGCCAGGGATTGCCTTTTCTATAGTAAATTATTCAAAAAATAATTTTATACTGTCGCAAATTTTAATTACGCCAGGGATTGCCTTTTCTATAGTAAATTATTCAAAAAATAATTTTTTACTGTCGCAAATTTTAAATATCCCAGAGATTGCCTTTTCTATAGTAAATTATTCAAAAAATAATTTTTTACTGTCGCAAATTTCAAATCCGCCAGGAATTGCCTTTTCTATAGGAAATTATTCAAAAAATAATTTTATACTGTCGCAAATTTTAATTACGCCAAGGATTGCCTTTTATATAGTAAATTATTCAAAAAATAATTTTCAACTGTCGCAAATTTTAATTACGCCAGGGATTGCCTTTTCTATAGTAAATTATTCAAAAAATTATTTTCAAATGTCGCAAATTTTAATTACGCCAGGGATTGCCTTTTCTATAGTAAATTATTCAAAAAATAATTTTTTACTGTCGCAAATTTTAAGTGCGCCAGGGATTGCCTTTTCTATAGTAAATTATTCAAAAAATAATTTTTTACTGTCGCAAATTTTAATTGCGCCAGGGATTGCCTTTTCTACAGTAAATTATTCAAAAAATAATTTTATACTGTCGCAAATTTCAAATCCGCCAGGGATTGCCTTTTCTATAGTAAATTATTCAAAAAATAATTTTCAACTGTCGCAAATTTTAATTACGCCAGGGATTGCCTTTTCGATAGTAAATTATTCAAAAAATAATTTTATACTGTCGCAAATTTTAGTTACGCCAGGGATTGCCTTTTCTATAGTAAATTATTCAAAAAATAATTTTTTACTGTCGCAAATTTTAAATATCCCAGGGATTGCCTTTTCTATAGTAAATTATTCAAAAAATAATTTTCAACTGTCGCAAATTTTAATTACGCCAGGGATTGCCTTTTTTACAGTAAACTTTTCAAAAATTAATTTTTTACT
This sequence comes from Dioctria linearis, assembly GCA_963930735.1. Taxonomy (NCBI): domain Eukaryota; kingdom Metazoa; phylum Arthropoda; class Insecta; order Diptera; family Asilidae; genus Dioctria; species Dioctria linearis. The sequence goes on along the minus strand of CAWVNZ010002507.1, from coordinate 106,427 downwards.
GTCGAAAATTTTAAATACGCCAGGGATTGCCTTTTCTATAGTAAATTATTCAAAAAATAATTTTCAACTGTCGCAAATTTTAATTACGCCAGGGATTGCCTTTTCTATAGTAAATTATTCAAAAAATTATTTTCAAATGTCGCAAATTTTAATTACGCCAGGGATTGCCTTTTCTATAGTAAATTATTCAAAAAATAATTTTTTACTGTCGCAAATTTTAAGTGCGCCAGGTATTGCCTTTTCTATAGTAAATTATTCAAAAAATAATTTTTTACTGTCGCAAATTTTAATTGCGCCAGGGATTGCCTTTTCTACAGTAAATTATTCAAAAAATAATTTTATACTGTCGCAAATTTCAAATCCGCCAGGGATTGCCTTTTCTATAGTAAATTATTCAAAAAATAATTTCAACTGTCGCAAATTTTAATTACGCCAGGGATTGCCTTTTCTATAGTAAATTATTCAAAAAATAATTTTATACTGTCGCAAATTTTAATTACGCCAGGGATTGCCTTTTCTATAGTAAATTATTCAAAAAATAATTTTTTACTGTCGCAAATTTTAAATATCCCAGGGATTGCCTTTTCTATAGTAAATTATTCAAAAAATAATTTTCAACTGTCGCAAATTTTAATTACGCCAGGGATTGCCTTTTTTACAGTAAATTTTTCAAAAATTAATTTTTTACTGTCGAAAATTTTAAATACGCCAGGGATTGCCTTTTCTATAGTAAATTATTCAGAAAATAATTTTTTACTGTCGAAAATTTTAAATACGCCAGGGATTGCCTTTTCTATAGTAAATTATTCAAAAAATAATTTTCAACTGTAGCAAATTTTAATTGCGCCAGGGATTGCCTTTTCTATAGTAAATTATTCAAAAAATAATTTTCTACTGTCGCAAATATCAAATCCGCCAGGGATTGCCTTTTCTATAGTAAATTTTTCAAAAAATAATTTTTTATTGTCGCAAATTTTAAATATCCCAGGGATTGCCTTTTCTATAGTAAATTATTCAAAAAATAATTTTCTACTGTCGCAAATTTTAATTACGCCAGGGATTGCCTTTTCTATAGTAAATTATTCAAAAAATAATTTTCTACTGTCGCAAATTTTAATTACGCCAGGGATTGCCTTTTCTATAGTAAATTATTCAAAAAATAATTTTCAACTCTCGCAAATTTTAAATATCCCAGGGATTGCCTTTTCTATAGTAAATTTCTCACAAATTAATTTTTTACTGTCGCAAATTTTAATTGCGCCAGGGATTGCCTTTTCTATAGTAAATTATTCAAAAAATAATTTTCAACTGTCGCAAATTTCAAATCCGCCAGGGATTGCCTTTTCTATAGTAAGTTATTCAAAAAATAATTTTCAACTGTCGCAAATTTTAATTACGCCAGGGATTGCCTTTTCTATAGTAAATTATTCAAAAAATAATTTTCAACTGTCGCAAATATTAATTGCGCCAGGGATTGCCTTTTCTATAGTAAATTATTCAAAAAATAATTTTCAACTGTCGCAAATTTTAATTGCGCCAGGGATTGCCTTTTCTATAGTAAATTATTCAAAAAATAATTTTCTACTGTCGCAAATTTTAATTACGCCAAGGATAGCCTTTTCTATAGTAAATTATTCAAAAAATAATTTTCAACTGTCGCAAATTTTAATTGCGCCAGGGATTGCCTTTTCTATAGTAAATTATTCAAAAAATAATTTTCTACTGTCGCAAATTTTAATTACGCCAGGGATTGCCTTTTCTATAGTAAATTATTCCAAAAATAATTTTCAACTGTCGCAAATTTTAATTACGCCAGGGATTGTCTTTTCTATAGTAAATTATTCAAAAAATAATTTTCAACTGTCGCAAATTTTAATTACGCCAGGGATTGCCTTTTCTATAGTAAATTATTCAAAAAATAAGTTTCAACTGTCGCAAATTTCAAATCGGCCAGGGATTGCCTTTTCTCTAGTAAATTATTCAAAAAATAATTTTCTACTGTCGCAAATTTTAATTACGCCAGGCATTGCCTTTTCTATAATAAATTATTCAAAAAATAATTTTCTACTGTCGCAAATTTTAATTACGCCAGGGATTGCCTTTTCTATAGTAAATTATTCAAAAAATAATTTTCAACTGTCGCAAATTTTAAATATACCAGGGATTGCCTTTTCTATAGTAAATTTCTCACAAATTAATTTATTACTGTCGCAAATTTTAATTGCGCCAGGGATTGCCTTTTCTATAGTAAATTATTCAAAAAATAATTTTCAACTGTCGCAAATTTCAAATCCGCCAGGGATTGCCTTTTCTATAGTAAATTATTCAAAAAATAATTTTCAACTGTCGCAAATTTTAATTACGCCAGGGATTGCCTTTTCTATAGTAAATTATTCAAAAAATAATTTTCAACTGTCGCAAATTTTAATTGCGCCAGGGATTGCCTTTTCTATAGTAAATTATTCAAAAAATAATTATCAACTGTCGCAAATTTTAATTGCGCCAGGGATTGCCTTTTCTATAGTAAATTATTCAAAAAATAATTTTCTACTGTCGCAAATTTTAATTACGCCAAGGATTGCCTTTTCTATAGTAAATTATTCAAAAAATAATTTTCAACTGTCGCAAATTTTAATTGCGCCAGGGATTGCCTTTTCTATAGTAAATTATTCAAAAAATAATTTTCTACTGTCGCAAATTTTAATTACGCCAGGGATTGCCTTTTCTATAGTAAATTATTCAAAAAATAATTTTCAACTGTCGCAAATTTTAATTACGCCAGGGATTGCCTTTTCTATAGTAAATTATTCAAAAAATAATTTTCAACTGTCGCAAATTTTAATTAGGCCAGGGATTGCCTTTTCTATAGTAAATTATTCAAAAAATAATTTTCAACTGTCGCAAATTTCAAATCCGCCAGGGATTGCCTTTTCTATAGTAAATTATTCAAAAAATAATTTTCTACTGTCGCAAATTTTAATTACGCCAGGGATTGCCTTTTCTATAGTAAACTTATCAAAAAATAATTTTCTACTGTCGCAAATTTTAATTACGCCAGGGATTGCCTTTTCTATAGTAAATTATTCAAAAATAATTTTTTACTCTCGCAAATTTCAAATCCGCCAGGGATTGCCTTTTCTATAGTGAATTATTCAAAAAATAATTTTTTACTATCGCAAGTTTTAATTGCGCCAGGGATTGCCTTTTCTATAGTAAATTATTCAAAAAATAATTTTCAACTGTCGCAAATTTCAAATCGGCCAGGGATTGCCTTTTCTATAGTAAATTATTCAAAAAATAATTTTCAACTGTCGCAAATTTTAATTACGCCAGGGATTGCCTTTTCTATAGTAAATTATTCAAAAAATAATTTTCAACTGTCGCAAATTTTAATTGCGCCAGGGATTGCCTTTTCTATAGTAAATTATTCAAAAAATAATTTTCAACTGTCGCAAATTTTAATTACGCCAGGGATTGCCTTTTCTATAGTAAATTATTCAAAAAATAAGTTTCAACTGTCGCAAATTTCAAATCGGCCAGGGATTGCCTTTTCTCTAGTAAATTATTCAAAAAATAATTTTCTACTGTCGCAAATTTTAATTACGCCAGGCATTGCCTTTTCTATAGTAAATTATTCAAAAAATAATTTTCTACTGTCGCAAATTTTAATTACGCCAGGGATTGCCTTTTCTATAGTAAATTATTCAAAAAATAATTTTCAACTGTCGCAAATTTTAAATATACCAGGGATTGCCTTTTCTATAGTAAATTTCTCACAAATTAATTTATTACTGTCGCAAATTTTAATTGCGCCAGGGATTGCCTTTTCCATAGTAAATTATTCAAAAAATAATTTTTTATTGTCGCAAATTTTAAATATCCCAGGGATTGCCTTTTCTATAGTAAATTATTCCAAAAATAATTTTCAACTGTCGCAAATTTTAATTACGCCAAGGATAGCCTTTTCTATAGTAAATTATTCAAAAAATAATTTTCAACTGTCGCAAATTTTAATTGCGCCAGGGATTGCCTTTTCTATAGTAAATTATTCAAAAAATAATTTTCAACTGTCGCAAATTTTAATTACGCCAGGGATTGCCTTTTCTATAGTAAATTATTCAAAAAATAAGTTTCAACTGTCGCAAATTTCAAATCGGCCAGGGATTGCCTTTTCTCTAGTAAATTATTCAAAAAATAATTTTCTACTGTCGCAAATTTTAATTACGCCAGGCATTGCCTTTTCTATAGTAAATTATTCAAAAAATAATTTTCTACTGTCGCAAATTTTAATTACGCCAGGGATTGCCTTTTCTATAGTAAATTATTCAAAAAATAATTTTCAACTGTCGCAAATTTTAAATATACCAGGGATTGCCTTTTCTATAGTAAATTTCTCACAAATTAATTTATTACTGTCGCAAATTTTAATTGCGCCAGGGATTGCCTTTTCCATAGTAAATTATTCAAAAAATAATTTTTTATTGTCGCAAATTTTAAATATCCCAGGGATTGCCTTTTCTATAGTAAATTATTCAAAAAATAATTTTCTACTGTCGCAAATTTTAATTACGCCAAGGATTGCCTCTTCTATAGTAAATTATTCAAAAAATAATTTTCAACTGTCGCAAATTTTAATTGCGCCAGGGATTGCCTTTTCTATAGTAAATTATTCAAAAAATAATTTTCTACTGTCGCAAATTTTAATTACGCCAGGGATTGGCTTTTCTATAGTAAATTATTCAAAAAATAATTTTCAACTGTCGCAAATTTTAATTACGCCAGGGATTGCCTTTTCTATAGTAAATTATTCAAAAAATAATTTTCAACTGTCGCAAATTTTAATTAGGCCAGGGATTGCCTTTTCTATAGTAAATTATTCAAAAAATAATTTTCAACTGTCGCAAATTTCAAATCCGCCAGGGATTGCCTTTTCTATAGTAAATTATTCAAAAAATAATTTTCTACTGTCGCAAATTTTAATTACGCCAGGGATTGCCTTTTCTATAGTAAACTTATCAAAAAATAATTTTCTACTGTCGCAAATTTTAATTACGCCAGGGATTGCCTTTTCTATAGTAAATTATTCAAAAATAATTTTTTACTCTCGCAAATTTCAAATCCGCCAGGGATTGCCTTTTCTATAGTGAATTATTCAAAAAATAATTTTTTACTATCGCAAGTTTTAATTGCGCCAGGGATTGCCTTTTCTATAGTAAATTATTCAAAAAATAATTTTCAACTGTCGCAAATTTCAAATCGGCCAGGGATTGCCTTTTCTATAGTAAATTATTCAAAAAATAATTTTCAACTGTCGCAAATTTTAATTACGCCAGGGATTGCCTTTTCTATAGTAAATTATTCAAAAAATAATTTTCAACTGTCGCAAATTTTAATTGCGCCAGGGATTGCCTTTTCTATAGTAAATTATTCAAAAAATAATTTTCAACTGTCGCAAATTTTAATTACGCCAGGGATTGCCTTTTCTATAGTAAATTATTCAAAAAATAAGTTTCAACTGTCGCAAATTTCAAATCGGCCAGGGATTGCCTTTTCTCTAGTAAATTATTCAAAAAATAATTTTCTACTGTCGCAAATTTTAATTACGCCAGGCATTGCCTTTTCTATAGTAAATTATTCAAAAAATAATTTTCTACTGTCGCAAATTTTAATTACGCCAGGGATTGCCTTTTCTATAGTAAATTATTCAAAAAATAATTTTCAACTGTCGCAAATTTTAAATATACCAGGGATTGCCTTTTCTATAGTAAATTTCTCACAAATTAATTTATTACTGTCGCAAATTTTAATTGCGCCAGGGATTGCCTTTTCCATAGTAAATTATTCAAAAAATAATTTTTTATTGTCGCAAATTTTAAATATCCCAGGGATTGCCTTTTCTATAGTAAATTATTCCAAAAATAATTTTCAACTGTCGCAAATTTTAATTACGCCAAGGATAGCCTTTTCTATAGTAAATTATTCAAAAAATAATTTTCAACTGTCGCAAATTTTAATTGCGCCAGGGATTGCCTTTTCTATAGTAAATTATTCAAAAAATAATTTTCAACTGTCGCAAATTTTAATTACGCCAGGGATTGCCTTTTCTATAGTAAATTATTCAAAAAATAAGTTTCAACTGTCGCAAATTTCAAATCGGCCAGGGATTGCCTTTTCTCTAGTAAATTATTCAAAAAATAATTTTCTACTGTCGCAAATTTTAATTACGCCAGGCATTGCCTTTTCTATAGTAAATTATTCAAAAAATAATTTTCTACTGTCGCAAATTTTAATTACGCCAGGGATTGCCTTTTCTATAGTAAATTATTCAAAAAATAATTTTCAACTGTCGCAAATTTTAAATATACCAGGGATTGCCTTTTCTATAGTAAATTTCTCACAAATTAATTTATTACTGTCGCAAATTTTAATTGCGCCAGGGATTGCCTTTTCCATAGTAAATTATTCAAAAAATAATTTTTTATTGTCGCAAATTTTAAATATCCCAGGGATTGCCTTTTCTATAGTAAATTATTCAAAAAATAATTTTCTACTGTCGCAAATTTTAATTACGCCAAGGATTGCCTCTTCTATAGTAAATTATTCAAAAAATAATTTTCAACTGTCGCAAATTTTAATTGCGCCAGGGATTGCCTTTTCTATAGTAAATTATTCAAAAAATAATTTTCTACTGTCGCAAATTTTAATTACGCCAGGGATTGGCTTTTCTATAGTAAATTATTCAAAAAATAATTTTCAACTGTCGCAAATTTTAATTACGCCAGGGATTGCCTTTTCTATAGTAAATTATTCAAAAAATAATTTTCAACTGTCGCAAATTTTAATTAGGCCAGGGATTGCCTTTTCTATAGTAAATTATTCAAAAAATAATTTTCAACTGTCGCAAATTTCAAATCCGCCAGGGATTGCCTTTTCTATAGTAAATTATTCAAAAAATAATTTTCTACTGTCGCAAATTTTAATTACGCCAGCAATTGCCTTTTCTATAGTAAACTTTTCAAAAAATAATTTTCTACTGTCGCAAATTTTAATTACGCCAGGGATTGCCTTTTCTATAGTAAATTATTCAAAAATAATTTTTTACTGTCGCAAAGTTCAAATCCGCCAGGGATTGCCTTTTCTATAGTGAATTATTCAAAAAATAATTTTTTACTATCGCAAGTTTTAATTGCGCCAGGGATTGCCTTTTCTATAGTAAATTATTCAAAAAATAATTTTCAACTGTCGCAAATTTTAAATATACCAGGGATTGCCTTTTCTATAGTAAATTTCTCACAAATTAAATTATTACTGTCGCAAATTTTAATTGCGCCAGGGATTGCCTTTTCTATAGTAAATTATTCAAAAAATAATTTTCAACTGTCGCAAATTTCAAATCCGCCAGGGATTGCCTTTTCTATAGTAAATTATTCAAAAAATAATTTTCAACTGTCGCAAATTTTAATTACGCCAGGGATTGCCTTTTCTATAGTAAATTATTCAAAAAATAATTTTCAACTGTCGCAAATTTTAATTGCGCCAGGGATTGCCTTTTCTATAGTAAATTATTCAAAAAATAATTTTCAACTGTCGCAAATTTTAATTGCGCCAGGGATTGCCTTTTCTATAGTAAATTATTCAAAAAATAATTTTCTACTGTCGCAAATTTTAATTACGCCAAGGATTGCCTTTTCTATAGTAAATTATTCAAAAAATAATTTTCAACTGTCGCAAATTTTAATTACGCCAGGGATTGCCTTTTCTATAGTAAATTATTCAAAAAATAATTTTCAACTGTCGCAAATTTTAATTAGGCCAGGGATTGCCTTTTCTATAGTAAATTATTCAAAAAATAATTTTCAACTGTCGCAAATTTCAAATCCGCCAGGGATTGCCTTTTCTATAGTAAATTATTCAAAAAATAATTTACTACTGTCGCAAATTTTAATTACGCCAGGGATTGCCTTTTCTATAGTAAACTTTTCAAAAAATAATTTTCTACTGTCGCAAATTTTAATTACGCCAGGGATTGCCTTTTCTATAGTAAATTATTCAAAAATAATTTTTTACTGTCGCAAATTTCAAATCCGCCAGGGATTGCCTTTTCTATAGTGAATTATTCAAAAAATAATTTTTTAATATCGCAAGTTTTAATTGCGTCAGGGATTGCCTTTTCTACAGTAAATTTTGCAAAAAATAATTTTTTACTGTCGCAAATTTTAATTGCGCCAGGGATTGCCTTTTCTATAGTAAACTTTTCAAAAAATAATTTTCTACTGTCCCAAATTTTAATTACGCCAGGGATTACCTTTTCTATAGTAAATTATTCAAAAAATAATTTTCTACTGTCGCAAATTTTAATTGCGCCAGGGATTGCCTTTTCTATAGTAAATTATTCAAAAACTAATTTTTTACTGTCGCAAATTTTAAATATCCCAGGGATTGCCTTTTCTATAGTAAATTATTCAAAAAATAATTTTATACTGTCGCAAATTTTAAATACGCCAGGGATTGCCTTTTCTATAGTAAATTTTGCAAAAAAATAATTTTTTACTGTCGCAAATTTCAAATCCGCCAGGGATTGCCTTTTCTATAGTAAATTTTTCAAAAAATAATTTTCTACTGTCGCAAATTTTAATTACGCCAGGGATTGCCTTTTCTATAGTAAATTATTCAAAAATAATTTTTTACTGTCGCAAATTTCAAATCCGCCAGGGATTGCCTTTTCTATAGTGAATTATTCAAAAAATAATTTTTTACTATCGCAAGTTTTAATTGCGCCAGGGATTGCCTTTTCTATAGTAAATTATTCAAAAAATAATTTTCAACTGTCGCAAATTTTAAATATACCAGGGATTGCCTTTTCTATAGTAAATTTCTCACAAATTAATTTATTACTGTCGCAAATTTTAATTGCGCCAGGGATTGCCTTTTCTATAGTAAATTATTCAAAAAATAATTTTCAACTGTCGCAAATTTCAAATCCGCCAGGGATTGCCTTTTCTATAGTAAATTATTCAAAAAATAATTTTCAACTGTCGCAAATTTTAATTACGCCAGGGATTGCCTTTTCTATAGTAAATTATTCAAAAAATAATTTTCAACTGTCGCTAATTTTAATTGCGCCAGGGATTGCCTTTTCTATAGTAAATTATTCAAAAAATAATTATCAACTGTCGCAAATTTTAATTGCGCCAGGGATTGCCTTTTCTATAGTAAATTATTCAAAAAATAATTTTCTACTGTCGCAAATTTTAATTACGCCAAGGATTGCCTTTTCTATAGTAAATTATTCAAAAAATAATTTTCAACTGTCGCAAATTTTAATTGCGCCAGGGATTGCCTTTTCTATAGTAAATTATTCAAAAAATAATTTTCTACTGTCGCAAATTTTAATTACGCCAGGGATTGCCTTTTCTATAGTAAATTATTCAAAAAATAATTTTCAACTGTCGCAAATTTTAATTACGCCAGGGATTGCCTTTTCTATAGTAAATTATTCAAAAAATAATTTTCAACTGTCGCAAATTTTAATTAGGCCAGGGATTGCCTTTTCTATAGTAAATTATTCAAAAAATAATTTTCAACTGTCGCAAATTTCAAATCCGCCAGGGAATGCCTTTTCTATAGTAAATTATTCAAAAAATAATTTTCTACTGTCGCAAATTTTAATTACGCCAGGGATTCTCTTTTCTATAGTAAACTTTTCAAAAAATAATTTTCTACTGTCGCAAATTTTAATTACGCCAGGGATTGCCTTTTCTATAGTAAATTATTCAAAAATAATTTTTTACTGTCGCAAATTTCAAATCCGCCAGGGATTGCCTTTTCTATAGTGAATTATTCAAAAAATAATTTTTTACTATCGCAAGTTTTAATTGCGCCAGGGATTGCCTTTTCTACAGTAAATTTTGCAAAAAATAATTTTTTACTGTCGCAAATTTTAATTGCGCCAGGGATTGCCTTTTCTATAGTAAACTTTTCAAAAAATAATTTTCTACTGTCGCAAATTTTAATTACGCCAGGGATTGCCTTTTCTATAGTAAATTATTCAAAAAATAATTTTCTACTGTCGCAAATTTTAATTGCGCCAGGGATTGCCTTTTCTATAGTAAATTATTCAAAAAATAATTTTTTATTGTCGCAAATTTTAAATATCCCAGGGATTGCCTTTTCTATAGTAAATTATTCAAAAAATAATTTTATACTGTCGCAAATTTTAAATACGCCAGGCATTGCCTTTTCTATAGTAAATTTTGCAAAAAAATAATTTTTTACTGTCGCAAATTTCAAATCCACCAGGGATTGCCTTTTCTATAGTAAATTTTTCAAAAAATAATTTTCTACTGTCGCAAATTTTAATTACGCCAGGGAATGCCTTTTCTATAGTAAATTATTCAAAAAATAATTTTATACTGTCGCAAATTTTAAATACGCCAGGGATTGCCTTTTCTATAGTAAATTATTCAAAAAATAATTTTATACTGTCGCAAATTTTAATTGCGCCAGGGCTTGCCTTTTCTATAGTAAATTATTCAAAAAATAATTTTCAACTGTCGCAAAATTTAATTGCGCCAGGGATTGCCTTTTCTATAGTAAATTATTCAAAAAATAATTTTCTACTGTCGCAAATTTTAATTTCGCCAGGGATTGCCTTTTCTATAGTAAATTATTCAAAAAATAATTTTCAACTGTCGCAAATTTTAATTACGCCAGGGATTGCCTTTTCTATAGTAAACTTTTCAAAAAATAATTTTCTACTGTCGCAAATTTTAATTACGCCAGGGATTGCCTTTTCTATAGTAAATTATTCAAAAACTAACTTTCAACTGTAGCAAATTTTAATTGCGCCAGGGATTGCCTTTTCTATAGTAAATTATTCAAAAAATAATTTTCTACTGTCGCAAATTTCAAATCCGCCAGGGATTGCCTTTTCTATAGTAAATTTTTCAAAAAATAATTTTTTATTGTCGCAAATTTTAAATATCCCAGGGATTACCTTTTCTATAGTAAATTATTCAAAAAATAATTTTCTACTGTCGCAAATTTTAATTACGCCAGGGATTGTCTTTTCTATAGTAAATTATTCAAAAAATAATTTTCAACTGTCGCAAATTTTAATTACGCCAAGGATTGCCTTTTCTATAGTAAATTATTCAAAAAATAAGTTTCAACTGTCGCAAATTTCAAATCGGCCAGGGATTGCCTTTTCTCTAGTAAATTATTCAAAAAATAATTTTCTACTGTCGCAAATTTTAAATATCCCAGGGATTGCCTTTTCTATAGTAAATTATTCAAAAAATAATTTTCAACTGTCGCAAATTTTAATTACGCCAGGGATTGCCTTTTTTACAGTAAATTTTTCAAAAATTAATTTTTTACTGTCGAAAATTTTAAATACGCCAGGGATTGCCTTTTCTATAGTAAATTATTCAGAAAATAATTTTTTACTGTCGAAAATTTTAAATACGCCAGGGATTGCCTTTTCTATAGTAAATTATTCAAAAAATAATTTTCAACTGTAGCAAATTTTAATTGCGCCAGGGATTGCCTTTTCTATAGTAAATTATTCAAAAAATAATTTTCTACTGTCGCAAATTTCAAATCCGCCAGGGATTGCCTTTTCTATAGTAAATTTTTCAAAAAATAATTTTTTATTGTCGCAAATTTTAAATATCCCAGGGATTGCCTTTTCTATAGTAAATTATTCAAAAAATAATTTTCTACTGTCGCAAATTTTAATTACGCCAGGGATTGCCTTTTCTATAGTAAATTATTCAAAAAATAATTTTCTACTGTCGCAAATTTTAATTACGCCAGGGATTGCCTTTTCTATAGTAAATTATTCAAAAAATAATTTTCAACTGTCGCAAATTTTAAATATCCCAGGGATTGCCTTTTCTATAGTAAATTTCTCACAAATTAATTTTTTACTGTCGCAAATTTTAATTGCGCCAGGGATTGCCTTTTCTATAGTAAATTATTCAAAAAATAATTTTCAACTGTCGCAAATTTCAAATCCGCCAGGGATTGCCTTTTCTATAGTAAATTATTCAAAAAATAATTTTCAACTGTCGCAAATTTTAATTACGCCAGGGATTGCCTTTTCTATAGTAAATTATTCAAAAAATAATTTTCAACTGTCGCAAATTTTAATTGCGCCAGGGATTGCCTTTTCTATAGTAAATTATTCAAAAAATTATTTTCAACTGTCGCAAATTTTAATTGCGCCAGGGATTGCCTTTTCTATAGTAAATTATTCAAAAAATAATTTTCTACTGTCGCAAATTTTAATTACGCCAAGGATAGCCTTTTCTATAGTAAATTATTCAAAAAATAATTTTCAACTGTCGCAAATTTTAATTGCGCCAGGGATTGCCTTTTCTATAGTAAATTATTCAAAAAATAATTTTCTACTGTCGCAAATTTTAATTACGCCAGGGATTGCCTTTTCTATAGTAAATTATTCAAAAAATAATTTTCAACTGTCGCAAATTTTAATTACGCCAGGGATTGTCTTTTCTATAGTAAATTATTCAAAAAATTATTTTCAACTCTCGCAAATTTTAATTACGCCAGGGATTGCCTTTTCTATAGTAAATTATTCAAAAAATAAGTTTCAACTGTCGCAAATTTCAAATCGGCCAGGGATTGCCTTTTCTCTAGTAAATTATTCAAAAAATAATTTTCTACTGTCGCAAATTTTAATTACGCCAGGCATTGCCTTTTCTATAGTAAATTATTCAAAAAATAATTTTCTACTGTCGCAAATTTTAATTACGCCAGGGATTGCCTTTTCTATAGTAAATTATTCAAAAAATAATTTTCAACTGTCGCAAATTTTAAATATACCAGGGATTGCCTTTTCTATAGTAAATTTCTCACAAATTAATTTATTACTGTCGCAAAATTTAATTGCGCCAGGGATTGCCTTTTCTATAGTAAATTATTCAAAAAATAATTTTCAACTGTCGCAAATTTCAAATCCGCCAGGGATTGCCTTTTCTATAGTAAATTATTCAAAAAATAATTTTCAACTGTCGCAAATTTTAATTACGCCAGGAATTGCCTTTTCTATAGTAAATTATTCAAAAAATAATTTTCAACTGTCGCAAATTTTAATTGCGCCAGGGATTGCCTTTTCTATAGTAAATTATTCAAAAAATAATTATCAACTGTCGCAAATTTTAATTGCGCCAGGGATTGCCTTTTCTATAGTAAATTATTCAAAAAATAATTTTATACTGTCGCAAATTTTAAATACGCCAGGGATTGCCTTTTCTATAGTAAATTTTGCAAAAAAATAATTTTTTACTGTCGCAAATTTCAAATCCGCCAGGGATTGCCTTTTCTATAGTAAATTTTTCAAAAAATAATTTTCTACTGTCGCAAATTTTAATTACGCCAGGGAATGCCTTTTCTATAGTAAATTATTCAAAAAATAATTTTATACTGTCGCAAATTTTAAATACGCCAGGGATTGCCTTTTCTATAGTAAATTATTCAAAAAATAATTTTATACTGTCGCAAATTTTAATTGCGCCAGGGATTGCCTTTTCTATAGTAAATTATTCAAAAAATAATTTTCAACTGTCGCAAATTTTAATTGCGCCAGGGATTGCCTTTTCTATAGTAAATTATTCAAAAAATAATTTTCTACTGTCGCAAATTTTAATTTCGCCAGGGATTGCCTTTTCTATAGTAAATTATTCAAAAAATATTTTTCAACTGTCGCAAATTTTAATTACGCCAGGGATTGCCTTTTCTATAGTAAATTATTCAAAAAATAATTTTATACTGTCGCAAATTTTAATTGCGCCAGGGATTGCCTTTTCTATAGTAAATTATTCAAAAAATAATTTTCAACTGTCGCAAATGTTAATTACGCCAGGGATTGCCTTTTCTATAGTAAATTATGCAAAAAATAATTTTCAACTGTCGCAAATTTTAATTGCGCCAGGGATTGCCTTTTCTATAGTAAATTATTCAAAAAATAAGTTTCAACTGTCGCAAATTTCAAATCGGCCAGGGATTGCCTTTTCTCTAGTAAATTATTCAAAAAATAATTTTCTACTGTCGCAAATTTTAATTACGCCAGGCATTGCCTTTTCTATAGTAAATTATTCAAAAAATAATTTTCTACTGTCGCAAATTTTAATTACGCCAGGGATTGCCTTTTCTATAGTAAATTATTCAAAAAATAATTTTCAACTGTCGCAAATTTTAAATATATCAGGGATTGCCTTTTCTATAGTAAATTTCTCACAAATTAATTTATTACTGTCGCAAATTTTAATTGCGCCAGGGATTGCCTTTTCTATAGTAAATTATTCAAAAAATAATTTTCAACTGTCGCAAATTTCAAATCCGCCAGGGATTGCCTTTTCTATAGTAAATTATTCAAAAAATAATTTTCAACTGTCGCAAATTTTAATTACGCCAGGGATTGCCTTTTCTATAGTAAATTATTCAAAAAATAATTTTCAACTGTCGCAAATTTTAATTGCGCCAGGGATTGCCTTTTCTATAGTAAATTATTCAAAAAATAATTATCAACTGTCGCAAATTTTAATTGCGCCAGGGATTGCCTTTTCTATAGTAAATTATTCAAAAAATAATTTTATACTGTCGCAAATTTTAAATACGCCAGGGATTGCCTTTTCTATAGTAAGTTTTGCAAAAAAATAATTTTTTACTGTCGCAAATTTCAAATCCGCCAGGGATTGCCTTTTCTATAGTAAATTTTTCAAAAAATAATTTTCTACTGTCGCAAATTTTAATTACGCCAGGGAATGCCTTTTCTATAGTAAATTATTCAAAAAATAATTTTATACTGTCGCAAATTTTAAATACGCCAGGGATTGCCTTTTCTATAGTAAATTATTCAAAAAATAATTTTATACTGTCGCAAATTTTAATTGCGCCAGGGATTGCCTTTTCTATAGTAAATTATTCAAAAAATAATTTTCAACTGTCGCAAATTTTAATTGCGCCAGGGATTGCCTTTTCTATAGTAAATTATTCAAAAAATAATTTTCTACTGTCGCAAATTTTAATTTCGCCAGGGATTGCCTTTTCTATAGTAAATTATTCAAAAAATAATTTTCAACTGTCGCAAATTTTAATTACGCCAGGGATTGCCTTTTCTATAGTAAATTATTCAAAAAATAATTTTATACTGTCGCAAATTTTAATTGCGCCAGGGATTGCCTTTTCTATAGTAAATTATTCGAAAAATAATTTTCAACTGTCGCAAATGTTAATTACGCCAGGGATTGCCCTTTTCTATAGTAAATTATGCAAAAAATAATTTTCAACTGTCGCAAATTTTAATTGCGCCAGGGATTGCCTTTTCTATAGTAAATTATTCAAAAAATAATTTTCAATTGTCGCAAATTTTAATTGCGCCAGGGATTGCCTTTTCTATAGTAAATTATTCAAAAAATAATTTTCAAGTGTCGCAAATTTTAATTGCGCCAGGGATTGCCTTTTCTATAGTAAATTATTCAAAAAATAATTTTCTACTGTCGCAAATTTTAATTACGCCAGGGATTGCCTTTTCTTAAGTAAATTATTCAAAAAATAATTTTTTACTGTCGCAAATTTTAATTACGCCAGCGATTGCCTTTTCTATAGTAAATTATTCAAAAAATAATTTTCAACTGTCGCAAATTTTAATTACGCCAGGGATTGCCTTTTCTATAGTAAATTATTCAAAAAATAATTTTTTACTGTGGCAAATTTTAATTGCGCTAGGGATTGCCTTTTCTATAGTAAACATTTCAAAAAATAATTTTCAACTGTCGCAAATTTTAATTACGCCAGGGATCGCCTTTTCTATAGTAAATTATTCAAAAAATAATTTTCTACAGTCGCAAATTTTAATTACGCCAGGGATTGCCTTTTCTATAGTAAATTATTCAAAAAATAATTTTCTACTGTCGCAAATTTTAATTACGCCAGGGATTGCCTTTTCTATAGTAAATTATTCAAAAAATAATTTTCTACTGTCGCAAATTTTAATTACGCCAGGGATTGCCTTTTCTATAGTAAATTATTCAAAAAATAATTTTATACTGTCGCAAATTTTAATTACGCCAGGGATTGCCTTTTCTATAGTAAATTATTCAAAAAATAATTTTCAACTGTCGCAAATTTCAATTACGCCAGGGATTGCCTTTTCTATAGTAAATTATTAAAAAAATAATTTTCTACAGTCGCAAATTGTAATTACGCCAGGGATTGCCTTTTCTATAGTAAATTATTCAAAAAATAATTTTCTACAGTCGCAAATTTTAATTACGCCAGGGATTGCCTTTTCTATAGTAAATTATTCAAAAAATAATTTTCTACAGTCGCAAATTTTAATTACGCCAGGGATTGCCTTTTCTATAGTAAATTATTCAAAAAATAATTTTCTACTGTCGCAAATTTTAATTACGCCAGGGATTGCCTTTTCTATAGTAAATTATTCAAAAAATAATTTTTTACTGTCGCAAATTTTAAATATCTCAGGGATTGCCTTTTCTATAGTAAATTATTCAAAAAATAATTTTATACTGTCGCAAATTTTAATTACGCCAGGGATTGCCTTTTCTATAGTAAATTATTCAAAAAATAATTTTTTACTGTCGCAAATTTTAATTACGCCAGGGATTGCCTTTTCTATAGTAAATTTTTCAAAAAATAATTTTCAACTGTCGCAAATTTTAATTACGCCAGGGATTGCCTTTTCTATAGTAAATTATTCAAAAAATAATTTTCTACAGTCGCAAATTCTAATTACGCCAGGGATTGCCTTTTCTATAGTAAATTATTCAAAAAATAATTTTCTACTGTCGCAAATTTTAATTACGCCAGGGATTGCCTTTTCTATAGTAAATTATTCAAAAAATAATTTTCTACTGTCGCAAATTTTAATTACGCCAGGGATTGCCTTTACTATAGTAAATTATTCAAAAAATAATTTTTTACTGTCGCAAATTTTAAATATCCCAGGGATTGCCTTTTCTATAGTAAATTATTCAAAAAATAATTTTCTACTGTCGCAAATTTTAATTACGCCAGGGATTGCCTTTTCTATAGTAAATTATTCAAAAAATAATTTTTTACTGTCGCAAATTTTAAATATCTCAGGGATTGCCTTTTCTATAGTAAATTATTCAAAAAATAATTTTATACTGTCGCAAATTTTAATTACGCCAGGGATTGCCTTTTCTATAGTAAATTATTCAAAAAATAATTTTATACTGTCGCAAATTTTAATTGCGCCAGGGATTGCCTTTTCTATAGTAAATTATTCAAAAAATAATTTTTTACTGTCGCAAATTTTAAATATCCCAGGGATTGCCTTTTCTATAGTAAATTATTCAAAAATTAATTTTATACTGTCGCAAATTTTAAATACGCCAGGGATTGCCTTTTCTATAGTAAATTTTGCAAAAAATAATTTTTTACTGTCGCAAATTTCAAATCCGCCAGGGATTGCCTTTTCTATAGTAAATTATTCAAAACATAATTTTCTACTGACGGAAATTTTAATTACGCCAGGGTTTGCCTTTTCTATAGTAAATTATTCAAAAAATAATTTTATACTGTCGCAAATTTTAATTACGCCAGGGATTGCCTTTTCTATAGTAAATTATTCAAAAAATAATTTTCTACTGTCGCAAATTTTAATTACGCCAGGGATTGCCTTTTCTATAGTAAATTATTCAAAAAATAATTTTTTACTGTCGCAAATTTTAAATATCCCAGGGATTGCCTTTTCTATAGTAAATTATTCAAAAAATAATTTTATACTGTCGCAAATTTTAATTACGCCAGGGATTGCCTTTTCTATAGTAAATTATTCAAAAAATAATTTTTTACTGTCGCAAATTTCAAATCCGCCAGGGATTGCCTTTTCTATAGTAAATTATTCAAAAAATAATTTTCAACTGTCACAAATTTCAAATCCGCCAGGGATTGCCTTTTCTATAGTAAATTATTCAAAAAATAATTTTATACTGTCGCAAATTTTAATTGCGCCAGGGATTGCCTTTTCTATAGTAAATTATTCAAAAAATAATTTTCTACTGTCGCAAATTTTAATTACGCCAGGGATTGCCTTTTCTATAGTAAATTATTCAAAAAATAATTTTCAACTGTCGCATATTTTAATTACGCCAGGGATTGCCTTTTCTATAGTAAATTATTCAAAAAATAATTTTCTACTGTCGCAAATTTTAATTACGCCAGGGATTGCCTTTTCTATAGTAAATTATTCAAAAAATAATTTTCAACTGTCGCAAATTTTAATTACGCCAGGGATTGCCTTTTCTATAGTAAATTATTCAAAAAATAATTTTCAACTGTCGCAAATTTTAATTGCGCCAGGGATTGCCTTTTCTATAGTAAATTATTCAAAAAATAATTTTCAACTGTCGCAAATTTTAATTGCGCCAGGGATTGCCTTTTCTATAGTAAATTATTCAAAAAATAATTTTCAACTGTCGCAAATTTTAATTACGCCAGGGATTGCCTTTTCTATAGTAAATTATTCAAAAAATAATTTTTTACTGTCGCAAATTTTAATTGCGCCAGGGATTGCCTTTTCTATAGTAAATTATTCAAAAAATAATTTTCTACTGTCGCAAATTTTAATTACGCCAGGGATTGCCTTTTCTATAGTAAATTATTCAAAAAATAATTTTTAACTGTCGCAAATTTTAATTACGCCAGGGATTGCCTTTTCTATAGTAAATTATTCAAAAAATAATTTTCAACTGTCGCAAATTTTAATTACGCCAGGGATTGCCTTTTCTATAGTAAATTATTCAAAAAATAATTTTCAACTGTCGCAAATTTTAATTGCGCCAGGGATTGCCTTTTCTATAGTAAATTATTCAAAAAATAATTTTCTACTGTCGCAAATTTTAATTACGCCAGGGATTGCCTTTTCTATAGTAAATTATTCAAAAAATAATTTTCTACTGTCGCAAATTTCAAATCCGCCAGGGATTGTCTTTTTTATAGTAAATTGTTCAAAAAATAATTTTCAACTGTCGCAAATTTTAATTACGCCAGGGATTGCCTTTTCTATAGTAAATTATTAAAAAAATAATTTTCAACTGTCGCAAATTTTAATTACGCCAGGGATTGCCTTTTCTATAGTAAATTATTCAAAAAATAATTTTCTACTGTCGCAAATTTCAAATCCGCCAGGGATTGCCTTTTCTATAGTAAATTATTCAAAAAATAATTTTCAACTGTCGCAAATTTTAATTACGCCAGGGATTGCCTTTTCTATAGTAAATTATTCAAAAAATAATTTTCAACTGTCGCAAATTTTAATTGCGCCAGGGATTGCCTTTTCTATAGTAAATTATTCAAAAAATAATTTTCTACTGTCGCAAATTTTAATTACGCCAGGGATTGCCTTTTCTATAGTAAATTATTCAAAAAATAATTTTCTACTGTCGCAAATTTTAAATACGCCAGGGATTGCCTTTTCTATAGTAAATTATTCAAAAAATAATTTTATACTGTCGCAAATTTTAATTACGCCAGGGATTGCCTTTTCTATAGTAAATTATTCAAAAAATAATTTTTTTACTGTCGCAAATTTCAAATCCGCCAGGGATTGCGTTTTCTATAGTAAATTATTCAAAAAATAATTTTCTACTGTCGCAAATTTTAATTGCGCCAGGGATTGCCTTTTCTACAGTAAATTTTTCAAAAAATAATTTTCAACTGTCGCAAAATTTAATTACGCCAGGGATTGCCTTTTCTATAGTAAATTATTCAAAAATTAATTTTATACTGTCGCAAATTTTAAATACGCCAGGGTTTGCCTTTTCTATAGTAAATTATTCAAAAAATAATTTTCTACTGTCGCAAATTTTAAATACGCCAGGGATTGCCTTTTCTATAGTAAATTATTCAAAAAATAATTTTATACTGTCGCAAATTTTAATTACGCCAGGGATTGCCTTTTCTATAGTAAATTATTCAAAAAATAATTTTTTACTGTCGCAAATTTCAAATCCGCCAGGGATTGCCTTTTCTATAGTAAATTATTCAAAAAATAATTTTCAACTGTCGCAAATTTCAAATCCGCCAGGGATTGCCTTTTCTATAGTAAATTATTCAAAAAATAATTTTATACTGTCGCAAATTTTAATTGCGCCAGGGATTGCCTTTTCTATAGTAAATGATTCAAAAAATAATTTTCAACTGTCGCAAATTTTAATTACGCCAGGGATTGGCTTTTCTATAGTAAATTATTCAAAAAATAATTTTCAACTGTCGCAAATTTTAATTGCGCCAGGTTTTGCCTTTTCTATAGTAAATTATTCAAAAAATAATTTTTTACTGTCGCAAATTTTAAATATCCCAGGGATTGCCTTTTCTATAGTAAATTATTCAAAAATTAATTTTATACTGTCGCAAATTTTAAATACGCCAGGGATTGCCTTTTCTATAGTAAATTTTGCAAAAAATAATTTTTTACTGTCGCAAATTTCAAATCCGCCAGGGATTGCCTTTTCTATAGTAAATTATTCAAAACATAATTTTCTACAGTCGCAAATTTTAATTACGCCAGGGATTGCCTTTTCTATAGTAAATTATTCAAAAAATAATTTTCTACTGTCGCAAATTTTAATTACGCCAGGGATTGCCTTTTCTATAGTAAATTATTCAAAAAATAATTTTTTACTGTCGCAAATTTTAAATATCTCAGGGATTGCCTTTTCTATAGTAAATTATTCAAAAAATAATTTTATACTGTCGCAAATTTTAATTACGCCAGGGATTGCCTTTTCTATAGTAAATTATTCAAAAAATAATTTTTTACTGTCGCAAATTTTAATTACGCCAGGGATTGCCTTTTCTATAGTAAATTATTCAAAAAATAATTTTCAACTCTCGCAAATTTTAATTACGCCAGGGATTGCCTTTTCTATAGTAAATTATTCAAAAAATAATTTTCTACAGTCGCAAATTTTAATTACGCCAGGGATTGCCTTTTCTATAGTAAATTATTCAAAAAATAATTTTCTACTGTCGCAAATTTTAATTACGCCAGGGATTGCCTTTTCTATAGTAAATTATTCAAAAAATAATTTTCTACTGTCGCAAATTTTAATTACGCCAGGGATTGCCTTTTCTATAGTAAATTATTCAAAAAATAATTTTTTACTGTCGCAAATTTTAAATATCTCAGGGATTGCCTTTTCTATAGTAAATTATTCAAAAAATAATTTTTACTGTCGCAAATTTTAAATATCTCAGGGATTGCCTTTTCTATAGTAAATTATTCAAAAAATAATTTTATACTGTCGCAAATTTTAATTACGCCAGGGATTGCCTTTTCTATAGTAAATTATTCAAAAAATAATTTTATACTGTCGCAAATTTTAATTGCGCCAGGGATTGCCTTTTCTATAGTAAATTATTCAAAAAATAATTTTTTACTGTCGCAAATTTTAAATATCCCAGGGATTGCCTTTTCTATAGTAAATTATTCAAAAATTAATTTTATACTGTCGCAAATTTTAAATACGCCAGGGATTGCCTTTTCTATAGTAAATTTTGCAAAAAATAATTTTTTACTGTCGCAAATTTCAAATCCGCCAGGGATTGCCTTTTCTATAGTAAATTATTCAAAACATAATTTTCTACTGTCGGAAATTTTAATTACGCCAGGTTTTGCCTTTTCTATAGTAAATTATTCAAAAAATAATTTTCTACTGTCGCAAATTTTAAATACGCCAGGGATTGCCTTTTCTATAGTAAATTATTCAAAAAATAATTTTATACTGTCGCAAATTTTAATTACGCCAGGGATTGCCTTTTCTATAGTAAATTATTCAAAAAATAATTTTTTACTGTCGCAAATTTCAAATCCGCCAGGGATTGCCTTTTCTATAGTAAATTATTCAAAATATAATTTTCAACTGTCGCAAATTTCAAATCCGCCAGGGATTGCCTTTTCTATAGTAAATTATTCAAAAAATAATTTTATACTGTCGCAAATTTTAATTGCGCCAGGGATTGCCTTTTCTATAGTAAATTATTCAAAAAATAATTTTCAACTGTCGCAAATTTTAATTACGCCAGGGATTGCCTTTTCTATAGTAAATTATTCAAAAAATAATTTTCAACTGTCGCAAATTTTAATTGCGCCAGGGATTGCCTTTTCTATAGTAAATTATTCAAAAAATAATTTTCAACTGTCGCAAATTTTAACTACGCCAGGATTGCCTTTCCTATAGTAAATTATTCAAAAAATAATTTTCAACTGTCCGCAAATTTTAATTACGCCAGGGATTGCCTTTTCTATAGTAAATTATTCAAAAAATAATTTTTTACTGTCGCAAATTTTAATTGCGCCAGGGATTGCCTTTTCTATAGTAAATTATACAAAAAATAATTTTCTACTGTCGCAAATTTTAATTACGCCAGGGATTGCCTTTTCTATAGTAAATTATTCAAAAAATAATTTTCAACTGTCGCAAATTTTAATTACGCCAGGGATTGCCTTTTCTATAGTAAATTATTCAAAAAATAATTTTCAACTGTCGCAAAATTTAATTACGCCAGGGATTGCCTTTTCTATAGTAAATTATTCAAAAAATAATTTTCAACTGTTGCAAATTTTAATTGCGCCAGGGATTGCCTTGTGTATAGTAAATTATTCAAAAAATAATTTTCTACTGTCGCAAATTTTAATTACGCCAGGGATTGCCTTTTCTATAGTAAATTATTCAAAAAATAATTTTCTACTGTCGCAAATTTCAAATCCGCCAGGGATTGCCTATTTTATAGTAAATTATTCAAAAAATAATTTTCAACTGTCGCAAATTTTAATTACGCCAGGGATTGCCTTTTCTATAGTAAATTATTAAAAAAATAATTTTCAACTGTCGCAAATTTTAATTACGCCAGGGATTGCCTTTTCTATAGTAAATTATTCAAAAAATAATTTTCTACTGTCGCAAATTTCAAATCCGCCAGGGATTGCCTTTTCTATAGTAAATTATTCAAAAAATAATTTTCTACTGTCGCAAATTTTAATTACGCCAGGGCTTGCCTTTTCTATAGTAAACTTTTCAAAAAATAATTTTCAACTGTCGCAAATTTTAATTGCGCCAGGGATTGCCTTTTCTATAGTAAATTATTCAAAAAATAATTTTTTACTGTCGCAAATTTCAAATCCGCCAGGGATTGCCTTTTCTATAGTAAATTATTCAAATAATAATTTTCTACTGTCGCAAATTTTAATTGCGCCAGGAATTGCCTTTTCTACAGTAAATTTTTCAAAAAATAATTTTCAACTGTCGCAAATTTTAATTACGCCAGGGATTGCCTTTTCTATAGTAAATTATTCAAAAAATAATTTTCTACTGTCGCAAATTTTAATTACGCCAGGGATTGCCTTTTCTATAGTAAATTTTGCAAAAAAATAATTTTTTACTGTCGCAAATTTTAATTGCGCCAGGGTTTGCCTTTTCTATAGTAAATTTTTCAAAAAATAATTTTTTACTGTCGCAAATTTTAATTACGCCAGGGATTGCCTTTTCTATAGTAAATTATTCAAAAAATAATTGTCAACTGTCGCAAATTTCAAATCCGCCAGGGATTGCCTTTTCTATAGTAAATTATTCAAAAAATAATTTTCAACTGTCGCAAATTTAAAATCCGCGAGGGATTGCCTTTTCTATAGTAAATTATTCAAAAAATAATTTTCAACTCTTGCAAATTTTAATTGCGCCAGGGATTGCCTTTTGTATAGTAAATTATTCAAAAAATAATTTTCTACTGTCGCAAATTTTAATTACGCCAGGGATTGCCTTTTCTATAGTAAATTATTCAAAAAATAATTTTCTACTGTCGCAAATTTCAAATCCGCCAGGCATTGCCTTTTTTATAGTAAATTATTCAAAAAATTATTTTCAACTGTCGCAAATTTTAATTACGCCAGGGATTGCCTTTTCTATAGTAAATTATTAAAAAAATAATTTTCAACTGTCGCAAATTTTAATTACGCCAGGGATTGCCTTTTCTATAGTAAATTATTCAAAAAATAATTTTCTACCGTCGCAAATTTCAAATCCGCCAGGGATTGCCTTTTCTATAGTAAATTATTCAAAAAATAATTTTCAACTGTCGCAAATTTTAATTACGCCAGGGATTGCCTTTTCTATAGTAAATTATTAAAAAAATAATTTTCAACTGTCGCAAATTTTAATTACGCCAGGGATTGCCTTTTCTATAGTAAATTATTCAAAAAATAATTTTCTACCGTCGCAAATTTCAAATCCGCCAGGGATTGCCTTTTCTATAGTAAATTATTCAAAAAATAATTTTCAACTGTCGCAAATTTTAATTACGCCAGGGATTGCCTTTTCTATAGTAAATTATTCAAAAAATAATTTTCAATTGTCGCAAATTTTAATTGCGCCAGGGATTGCCTTTTCTATAGTAAATTATTCAAAAAATAATTTTCTACTGTCGCAAATTTTAATTACGCCAGGGATTGCCTTTTCTATAGTAAATTATTCAAAAAATAATTTTCTACTGTCGCAAATTTTAATTACGCCAGGGATTGCCTTTTCTATAGTAAACTTTTCAAAAAATAATTTTCAACTGTCGCAAATTTTAATTGCGCCAGGGATTGCCTTTTCTATAGTAAATTATTCAAAAAATAATTTTCAACTGTTGCAAATTTTAATTGCGCCAGGGATTGCCTTGTGTATAGTAAATTATTCAAAAAATAATTTTCTACTGTCGCAAATTTTAATTACGCCAGGGATTGCCTTTTCTATAGTAAATTATTCAAAAAATAATTTTCTACTGTCGCAAATTTCAAATCCGCCAGGGATTGCCTATTTTATAGTAAATTATTCAAAAAATAATTTTCAACTGTCGCAAATTTTAATTACGCCAGGGATTGCCTTTTCTATAGTAAATTATTAAAAAAATAATTTTCAACTGTCGCAAATTTTAATTACGCCAGGGATTGCCTTTTCTATAGTAAATTATTCAAAAAATAATTTTCTATTGTCGCAAATTTCAAATCCGCCAGGGATTGCCTTTTCTATAGTAAATTATTCAAAAAATAATTTTCTACTGTCGCAAATTTTAATTACGCCAGGGATTGCCTTTTCTATAGTAAACTTTTCAAAAAATAATTTTCAACTGTCGCAAATTTTAATTGCGCCAGGGATTGCCTTTTCTATAGTAAATTATTCAAAAAATAATTTTTTACTGTCGCAAATTTCAAATCCGCCAGGGATTGCCTTTTCTATAGTAAATTATTCAAATAATAATTTTCTACTGTCGCAAATTTTAATTGCGCCAGGAATTGCCTTTTCTACAGTAAATTTTTCAAAAAATAATTTTCAACTGTCGCAAATTTTAATTACGCCAGGGATTGCCTTTTCTATAGTAAATTATTCAAAAAATAATTTTCTACTGTCGCAAATTTTAATTACGCCAGGGATTGCCTTTTCTTTAGTAAATTTTGCAAAAAAATAATTTTTTACTGTCGCAAATTTTAATT
This sequence comes from Dioctria linearis, assembly GCA_963930735.1. NCBI lineage: Eukaryota > Metazoa > Arthropoda > Insecta > Diptera > Asilidae > Dioctria > Dioctria linearis. The sequence goes on along the minus strand of CAWVNZ010002507.1, from coordinate 80,881 downwards.
GCGCCAGGGATTGCCTTTTCTATAGTAAATTTTTCAAAAAATAATTTTTTACTGTCGCAAATTTTAATTACGCCAGGGATTGCCTTTTCTATAGTAAATTATTCAAAAAATAATTGTCAACTGTCGCAAATTTCAAATCCGCCAGGGATTGCCTTTTCTATAGTAAATTATTCAAAAAATAATTTTCAACTGTCGCAAATTTAAAATCCGCGAGGGATTGCCTTTTCTATAGTAAATTATTCAAAAAATAATTTTCAACTGTTGCAAATTTTAATTGCGCCAGGGATTGCCTTTTGTATAGTAAATTATTCAAAAAATAATTTTCTACTGTCGCAAATTTTAATTACGCCAGGGATTGCCTTTTCTATAGTAAATTATTCAAAAAATAATTTTCTACTGTCGCAAATTTCAAATCCGCCAGGCATTGCCTTTTTTATAGTAAATTATTCAAAAAATTATTTTCAACTGTCGCAAATTTTAATTACGCCAGGGATTGCCTTTTCTATAGTAAATTATTAAAAAAATAATTTTCAACTGTCGCAAATTTTAATTACGCCAGGGATTGCCTTTTCTATAGTAAATTATTCAAAAAATAATTTTCTACCGTCGCAAATTTCAAATCCGCCAGGGATTGCCTTTTCTATAGTAAATTATTCAAAAAATAATTTTCAACTGTCGCAAATTTTAATTACGCCAGGGATTGCCTTTTCTATAGTAAATTATTAAAAAAATAATTTTCAACTGTCGCAAATTTTAATTACGCCAGGGATTGCCTTTTCTATAGTAAATTATTCAAAAAATAATTTTCTACCGTCGCAAATTTCAAATCCGCCAGGGATTGCCTTTTCTATAGTAAATTATTCAAAAAATAATTTTCAACTGTCGCAAATTTTAATTACGCCAGGGATTGCCTTTTCTATAGTAAATTATTCAAAAAATAATTTTCAACTGTCGCAAATTTTAATTGCGCCAGGGATTGCCTTTTCTATAGTAAATTATTCAAAAAATAATTTTCTACTGTCGCAAATTTTAATTACGCCAGGGATTGCCTTTTCTATAGTAAATTATTCAAAAAATAATTTTCTACTGTCGCAAATTTTAATTACGCCAGGGTTTGCCTTTTCTATAGTAAACTTTTCAAAAAATAATTTTCAACTGTCGCAAATTTTAATTGCGCCAGGGATTGCCTTTTCTATAGTAAATTATTCAAAAAATAATTTTTTACTGTCGCAAATTTCAAATCCGCCAGGGATTGCCTTTTCTATAGTAAATTATTCAAATAATAATTTTCTACTGTCGCAAATTTTAATTGCGCCAGGGATTGCCTTTTCTACAGTAAATTTTTCAAAAAATAATTTTCAACTGTCGCAAATTTTAATTACGCCAGGGATTGCCTTTTCTATAGTAAATTATTCAAAAAATAATTTTCTACTGTCGCAAATTTTAATTACGCCAGGGATTGCCTTTTCTATAGTAAATTTTGCAAAAAAATAATTTTTTACTGTCGCAAATTTTAATTGCGCCAGGGATTGCCTTTTCTATAGTAAATTTTTCAAAAAATAATTTTTTACTGTCGCAAATTTTAATTACGCCAGGGATTACCTTTTCTATAGTAAATTATTCAAAAAATAATTTTCAACTGTCGCAAATTTTAATTGCGCCAGGGATTGCCTTTTCTATAGTAAATTATTCAAAAAATAATTTTCAACTGTTGCAAATTTTAATTGCGCCAGGGATTGCCTTGTGTATAGTAAATTATTCAAAAAATAATTTTCTACTGTCGCAAATTTTAATTACGCCAGGGATTGCCTTTTCTATAGTAAATTATTCAAAAAATAATTTTCTACTGTCGCAAATTTCAAATCCGCCAGGGATTGCCTATTTTATAGTAAATTATTCAAAAAATAATTTTCAACTGTCGCAAATTTTAATTACGCCAGGGATTGCCTTTTCTATAGTAAATTATTAAAAAAATAATTTTCAACTGTCGCAAATTTTAATTACGCCAGGGATTGCCTTTTCTATAGTAAATTATTCAAAAAATAATTTTCTATTGTCGCAAATTTCAAATCCGCCAGGGATTGCCTTTTCTATAGTAAATTATTCAAAAAATAATTTTCTACTGTCGCAAATTTTAATTACGCCAGGGATTGCCTTTTCTATAGTAAACTTTTCAAAAAATAATTTTCAACTGTCGCAAATTTTAATTGCGCCAGGGATTGCCTTTTCTATAGTAAATTATTCAAAAAATAATTTTTTACTGTCGCAAATTTCAAATCCGCCACGGATTGCCTTTTCTATAGTAAATTATTCAAATAATAATTTTCTACTGTCGCAAATTTTAATTGCGCCAGGAATTGCCTTTTCTACAGTAAATTTTTCAAAAAATAATTTTCAACTGTCGCAAATTTTAATTACGCCAGGGATTGCCTTTTCTATAGTAAATTATTCAAAAAATAATTTTCTACTGTCGCAAATTTTAATTACGCCAGGGATTGCCTTTTCTTTAGTAAATTTTGCAAAAAAATAATTTTTTACTGTCGCAAATTTTAATTGCGCCAGGGATTGCCTTTTCTACAGTAAATTTTTCAAAAAATAATTTTTTACTGTCGCAAATTTTAATTACGCCAGGGATTGCCTTTTCTATAGTAAATTATTCAAAAAATAATTGTCAACTGTCGCAAATTTCAAATCCGCCAGGGATTGCCTTTTCTATAGTAAATTATTCAAAAAATAATTTTCAACTGTTGCAAATTTTAATTGCGCCAGGGATTGCCTTGTGTATAGTAAATTATTCAAAAAATAATTTTCTACTGTCGCAAATTTTAATTACGCCAGGGATTGCCTTTTCTATAGTAAATTATTCAAAAAATAATTTTCTACTGTCGCAAATTTCAAATCCGCCAGGGATTGCCTATTTTATAGTAAATTATTCAAAAAATAATTTTCAACTGTCGCAAATTTTAATTACGCCAGGGATTGCCTTTTCTATAGTAAATTATTAAAAAAATAATTTTCAACTGTCGCAAATTTTAATTACGCCAGGGATTGCCTTTTCTATAGTAAATTATTCAAAAAATAATTTTCTATTGTCGCAAATTTCAAATCCGCCAGGGATTGCCTTTTCTATAGTAAATTATTCAAAAAATAATTTTCTACTGTCGCAAATTTTAATTACGCCAGGGATTGCCTTTTCTATAGTAAACTTTTCAAAAAATAATTTTCAACTGTCGCAAATTTTAATTGCGCCAGGGATTGCCTTTTCTATAGTAAATTATTCAAAAAATAATTTTTTACTGTCGCAAATTTCAAATCCGCCAGGGATTGCCTTTTCTATAGTAAATTATTCAAATAATAATTTTCTACTGTCGCAAATTTTAATTGCGCCAGGAATTGCCTTTTCTACAGTAAATTTTTCAAAAAATAATTTTCAACTGTCGCAAATTTTAATTACGCCAGGGATTGCCTTTTCTATAGTAAATTATTCAAAAAATAATTTTCTACTGTCGCAAATTTTAATTACGCCAGGGATTGCCTTTTCTTTAGTAAATTTTGCAAAAAAATAATTTTTTACTGTCGCAAATTTTAATTGCGCCAGGGATTGCCTTTTCTACAGTAAATTTTTCAAAAAATAATTTTTTACTGTCGCAAATTTTAATTACGCCAGGGATTGCCTTTTCTATAGTAAATTATTCAAAAAATAATTGTCAACTGTCGCAAATTTCAAATCCGCCAGGGATTGCCTTTTCTATAGTAAATTATTCAAAAAATAATTTTCAACTGTCGCAAATTTAAAATCCGCGAGGGATTGCCTTTTCTATAGTAAATTATTCAAAAAATAATTTTCAACTGTTGCAAATTTTAATTGCGCCAGGGATTGCCTTTTGTATAGTAAATTAATTCAAAAAATAATTTTCTACTGTCGCAAATTTTAATTACGCCAGGGATTGCCTTTTCTATAGTAAATTATTCAAAAAATAATTTTCTACTGTCGCAAATTTCAAATCCGCCAGGCATTGCCTTTTTTATAGTAAATTATTCAAAAAATTATTTTCAACTGTCGCAAATTTTAATTACGCCAGGGATTGCCTTTTCTATAGTAAATTATTAAAAAAATAATTTTCAACTGTCGCAAATTTTAATTACGCCAGGGATTGCCTTTTCTATAGTAAATTATTCAAAAAATAATTTTCTACCGTCGCAAATTTCAAATCCGCCAGGGATTGCCTTTTCTATAGTAAATTATTCAAAAAATAATTTTCAACTGTCGCAAATTTTAATTACGCCAGGGATTGCCTTTTCTATAGTAAATTATTAAAAAAATAATTTTCAACTGTCGCAAATTTTAATTACGCCAGGGATTGCCTTTTCTATAGTAAATTATTCAAAAAATAATTTTCTACCGTCGCAAATTTCAAATCCGCCAGGGATTGCCTTTTCTATAGTAAATTATTCAAAAAATAATTTTCAACTGTCGCAAATTTTAATTACGCCAGGGATTGCCTTTTCTATAGTAAATTATTCAAAAAATAATTTTCAACTGTCGCAAATTTTAATTGCGCCAGGGATTGCCTTTTCTATAGTAAATTATTCAAAAAATAATTTTCTACTGTCGCAAATTTTAATTACGCCAGGGATTGCCTTTTCTATAGTAAATTATTCAAAAAATAATTTTCTACTGTCGCAAATTTTAATTACGCCAGGGTTTGCCTTTTCTATAGTAAACTTTTCAAAAAATAATTTTCAACTGTCGCAAATTTTAATTGCGCCAGGGATTGCCTTTTCTATAGTAAATTATTCAAAAAATAATTTTTTACTGTCGCAAATTTCAAATCCGCCAGGGATTGCCTTTTCTATAGTAAATTATTCAAATAATAATTTTCTACTGTCGCAAATTTTAATTGCGCCAGGGATTGCCTTTTCTACAGTAAATTTTTCAAAAAATAATTTTCAACTGTCGCAAATTTTAATTACGCCAGGGATTGCCTTTTCTATAGTAAATTATTCAAAAAATAATTTTCTACTGTCGCAAATTTTAATTACGCCAGGGATTGCCTTTTCTATAGTAAATTTTGCAAAAAAATAATTTTTTACTGTCGCAAATTTTAATTGCGCCAGGGATTGCCTTTTCTATAGTAAATTTTTCAAAAAATAATTTTCAACTGTCGCAAATTTTAATTACGCCAGGGATTGCCTTTTCTATAGTAAATTATTCAAAAAATAATTTTCTATTGTCGCAAATTTCAAATCCGCCAGGGATTGCCTTTTCTATAGTAAATTATTCAAAAAATAATTTTCTACTGTCGCAAATTTTAATTACGCCAGGGATTGCCTTTTCTATAGTAAACTTTTCAAAAAATAATTTTCAACTGTCGCAAATTTTAATTGCGCCAGGGATTGCCTTTTCTATAGTAAATTATTCAAAAAATAATTTTTTACTGTCGCAAATTTCAAATCCGCCAGGGATTGCCTTTTCTATAGTAAATTATTCAAATAATAATTTTCTACTGTCGCAAATTTTAATTGCGCCAGGAATTGCCTTTTCTACAGTAAATTTTTCAAAAAATAATTTTCAACTGTCGCAAATTTTAATTACGCCAGGGATTGCCTTTTCTATAGTAAATTATTCAAAAAATAATTTTCTACTGTCGCAAATTTTAATTACGCCAGGGATTGCCTTTTCTTTAGTAAATTTTGCAAAAAAATAATTTTTTACTGTCGCAAATTTTAATTGCGCCAGGGATTGCCTTTTCTACAGTAAATTTTTCAAAAAATAATTTTTTACTGTCGCAAATTTTAATTACGCCAGGGATTGCCTTTTCTATAGTAAATTATTCAAAAAATAATTTTCTATTGTCGCAAATTTCAAATCCGCCAGGGATTGCCTTTTCTATAGTAAATTATTCAAAAAATAATTTTCTACTGTCGCAAATTTTAATTACGCCAGGGATTGCCTTTTCTATAGTAAACTTTTCAAAAAATAATTTTCAACTGTCGCAAATTTTAATTGCGCCAGGGATTGCCTTTTCTATAGTAAATTATTCAAAAAATAATTTTTTACTGTCGCAAATTTCAAATCCGCCAGGGATTGCCTTTTCTATAGTAAATTATTCAAATAATAATTTTCTACTGTCGCAAATTTTAATTGCGCCAGGAATTGCCTTTTCTACAGTAAATTTTTCAAAAAATAATTTTCAACTGTCGCAAATTTTAATTACGCCAGGGATTGCCTTTTCTATAGTAAATTATTCAAAAAATAATTTTCTACTGTCGCAAATTTTAATTACGCCAGGGATTGCCTATTTTATAGTAAATTATTCAAAAAATAATTTTCAACTGTCGCAAATTTTAATTACGCCAGGGATTGCCTTTTCTATAGTAAATTATTAAAAAAATAATTTTCAACTGTCGCAAATTTTAATTACGCCAGGGATTGCCTTTTCTATAGTAAATTATTCAAAAAATAATTTTCTATTGTCGCAAATTTCAAATCCGCCAGGGATTGCCTTTTCTATAGTAAATTATTCAAAAAATAATTTTCTACTGTCGCAAATTTTAATTACGCCAGGGATTGCCTTTTCTATAGTAAACTTTTCAAAAAATAATTTTCAACTGTCGCAAATTTTAATTGCGCCAGGGATTGCCTTTTCTATAGTAAATTATTCAAAAAATAATTTTTTACTGTCGCAAATTTCAAATCCGCCAGGGATTGCCTTTTCTATAGTAAATTATTCAAATAATAATTTTCTACTGTCGCAAATTTTAATTGCGCCAGGAATTGCCTTTTCTACAGTAAATTTTTCAAAAAATAATTTTCAACTGTCGCAAATTTTAATTACGCCAGGGATTGCCTTTTCTATAGTAAATTATTCAAAAAATAATTTTCTACTGTCGCAAATTTTAATTACGCCAGGGATTGCCTTTTCTTTAGTAAATTTTGCAAAAAAATAATTTTTTACTGTCGCAAATTTTAATTGCGCCAGGGATTGCCTTTTCTACAGTAAATTTTTCAAAAAATAATTTTTTACTGTCGCAAATTTTAATTACGCCAGGGATTGCCTTTTCTATAGTAAATTATTCAAAAAATAATTGTCAACTGTCGCAAATTTCAAATCCGCCAGGGATTGCCTTTTCTATAGTAAATTATTCAAAAAATAATTTTCAACTGTCGCAAATTTAAAATCCGCGAGGGATTGCCTTTTCTATAGTAAATTATTCAAAAAATAATTTTCAACTGTTGCAAATTTTAATTGCGCCAGGGATTGCCTTTTGTATAGTAAATTATTCAAAAAATAATTTTCTACTGTCGCAAATTTTAATTACGCCAGGGATTGCCTTTTCTATAGTAAATTATTCAAAAAATAATTTTCTACTGTCGCAAATTTCAAATCCGCCAGGCATTGCCTTTTTTATAGTAAATTATTCAAAAAATTATTTTCAACTGTCGCAAATTTTAATTACGCCAGGGATTGCCTTTTCTATAGTAAATTATTAAAAAAATAATTTTCAACTGTCGCAAATTTTAATTACGCCAGGGATTGCCTTTTCTATAGTAAATTATTCAAAAAATAATTTTCTACCGTCGCAAATTTCAAATCCGCCAGGGATTGCCTTTTCTATAGTAAATTATTCAAAAAATAATTTTCAACTGTCGCAAATTTTAATTACGCCAGGGATTGCCTTTTCTATAGTAAATTATTAAAAAAATAATTTTCAACTGTCGCAAATTTTAATTACGCCAGGGATTGCCTTTTCTATAGTAAATTATTCAAAAAATAATTTTCTACCGTCGCAAATTTCAAATCCGCCAGGGATTGCCTTTTCTATAGTAAATTATTCAAAAAATAATTTTCAACTGTCGCAAATTTTAATTACGCCAGGGATTGCCTTTTCTATAGTAAATTATTCAAAAAATAATTTTCAACTGTCGCAAATTTTAATTGCGCCAGGGATTGCCTTTTCTATAGTAAATTATTCAAAAAATAATTTTCTACTGTCGCAAATTTTAATTACGCCAGGGATTGCCTTTTCTATAGTAAATTATTCAAAAAATAATTTTCTACTGTCGCAAATTTTAATTACGCCAGGGTTTGCCTTTTCTATAGTAAACTTTTCAAAAAATAATTTTCAACTGTCGCAAATTTTAATTGCGCCAGGGATTGCCTTTTTTATAGTAAATTATTCAAAAAATAATTTTTTACTGTCGCAAATTTCAAATCCGCCAGGGATTGCCTTTTCTATAGTAAATTATTCAAATAATAATTTTCTACTGTCGCAAATTTTAATTGCGCCAGGGATTGCCTTTTCTACAGTAAATTTTTCAAAAAATAATTTTCAACTGTCGCAAATTTTAATTACGCCAGGGATTGCCTTTTCTATAGTAAATTATTCAAAAAATAATTTTCTACTGTCGCAAATTTTAATTACGCCAGGGATTGCCTTTTCTATAGTAAATTTTGCAAAAAAATAATTTTTTACTGTCGCAAATTTTAATTGCGCCAGGGATTGCCTTTTCTATAGTAAATTTTTCAAAAAATAATTTTTTACTGTCGCAAATTTTAATTACGCCAGGGATTACCTTTTCTATAGTAAATTATTCAAAAAATAATTGTCAACTGTCGCAAATTTCAAATCCGCCAGGGATTGCCTTTTCTATAGTAAATTATTCAAAAAATAATTTTCAACTGTCGCAAATTTAAAATCCGCGAGGGATTGCCTTTTCTATAGTAAATTATTCAAAAAATAATTTTATACTGTCGCAAATTTTAATTGCGCCAGGGATTGCCTTTTCTATAGTAAATTATTCAAAAAATATTTTTTTACTGTCGCAAATTTTAATTACGCCAGGGATTGCCTTTTCTATAGTAAATTATTCAAAAAATAATTTTCTACTGTCGCAAATTTCAAATCCGCCAGGGATTGCCTTTTCTATAGTAAATTATTCAAAAAATAATTTTTTACTATCGCAAGTTTTAATTGCGCCAGGGATTGCCTTTTCTATAGTAAATTATTCAAAAAATAATTTTCAACTGTCGCAAATTTTAATTACGCCAGGGATTGCCTTTTCTATAGTAAATTATTCAAAAAATAATTTTCAACTGTCGCAAATTTTAATTGCGCCAGGGATTGCCTTTTCTATAGTAAATTATTCAAAAAATAATTTTCTACTGTCGCAAATTTTAATTACGCCAGGGATTGCCTTTTCTATAGTAAATTATTCAAAAAATAATTTTCTACTGTCGCAAATTTTAATTACGCCAGGGATTGCCTTTTCTATAGTAAACTTTTCAAAAAATAATTTTCAACTGTCGCAAATTTTAATTGCGCCAGGGATTGCCTTTTCTATAGTAAATTATTCAAAAAATAATTTTCAACTGTTGCAAATTTTAATTGCGCCAGGGATTGCCTTGTGTATAGTAAATTATTCAAAAAATAATTTTCAACTGTCGCAAATTTTAATTACGCCAGGGATTGCCTTTTCTATAGTAAATTATTCAAAAAATAATTTTCTACTGTCGCAAATTTCAAATCCGCCAGGGATTGCCTATTTTATAGTAAATTATTCAAAAAATAATTTTCAACTGTCGCAAATTTTAATTACGCCAGGGATTGCCTTTTCTATAGTAAATTATTAAAAAAATAATTTTCAACTGTCGCAAATTTTAATTACGCCAGGGATTGCCTTTTCTATAGTAAATTATTCAAAAAATAATTTTCTACTGTCGCAAATTTCAAATCCGCCAGGGATTGCCTTTTCTATAGTAAATTATTCAAAAAATAATTTTCTACTGTCGCAAATTTTAATTACGCCAGGGATTGCCTTTTCTATAGTAAACTTTTCAAAAAATAATTTTCAACTGTCGCAAATTTTAATTGCGCCAGGGATTGCCTTTTCTATAGTAAATTATTCAAAAAATAATTTTTTACTGTCGCAAATTTCAAATCCGCCAGGGATTGCCTTTTCTATAGTAAATTATTCAAATAATAATTTTCTACTGTCGCAAATTTTAATTGCGCCAGGAATTGCCTTTTCTACAGTAAATTTTTCAAAAAATAATTTTCAACTGTCGCAAATTTTAATTACGCCAGGGATTGCCTTTTCTATAGTAAATTATTCAAAAAATAATTTTCTACTGTCGCAAATTTTAATTACGCCAGGGATTGCCTTTTCTTTAGTAAATTTTGCAAAAAAATAATTTTTTACTGTCGCAAATTTTAATTGCGCCAGGGATTGCCTTTTCTATAGTAAATTTTTCAAAAAATAATTTTTTACTGTCGCAAATTTTAATTACGCCAGGGATTGCCTTTTCTATAGTAAATTATTCAAAAAATAATTGTCAACTCTCGCAAATTTCAAATCCGCCAGGGATTGCCTTTTCTATAGTAAATTATTCAAAAAATAATTTTCAACTGTCGCAAATTTAAAATCCGCGAGGGATTGCCTTTTCTATAGTAAATTATTCAAAAAATAATTTTCAACTGTTGCAAATTTTAATTGCGCCAGGGATTGCCTTTTGTATAGTAAATTATTCAAAAAATAATTTTCTACTGTCGCAAATTTTAATTACGCCAGGGATTGCCTTTTCTATAGTAAATTATTCAAAAAATAATTTTCTACTGTCGCAAATTTCAAATCCGCCAGGCATTGCCTTTTTTATAGTAAATTATTCAAAAAATTATTTTCAACTGTCGCAAATTTTAATTACGCGAGGGATTGCCTTTTCTATAGTAAATTATTAAAAAAATAATTTTCAACTGTCGCAAATTTTAATTACGCCAGGGATTGCCTTTTCTATAGTAAATTATTCAAAAAATAATTTTCTACCGTCGCAAATTTCAAATCCGCCAGGGATTGCCTTTTCTATAGTAAATTATTCAAAAAATAATTTTCAACTGTCGCAAATTTTAATTACGCCAGGGATTGCCTTTTCTATAGTAAATTATTAAAAAAATAATTTTCAACTGTCGCAAATTTTAATTACGCCAGGGATTGCCTTTTCTATAGTAAATTATTCAAAAAATAATTTTCTACCGTCGCAAATTTCAAATCCGCCAGGGATTGCCTTTTCTATAGTAAATTATTCAAAAAATAATTTTCAACTGTCGCAAATTTTAATTACGCCAGGGATTGCCTTTTCTATAGTAAATTATTCAAAAAATAATTTTCAACTGTCGCAAATTTTAATTGCGCCAGGGATTGCCTTTTCTATAGTAAATTATTCAAAAAATAATTTTCTACTGTCGCAAATTTTAATTACGCCAGGGATTGCCTTTTCTATAGTAAATTATTCAAAAAATAATTTTCTACTGTCGCAAATTTTAATTACGCCAGGGTTTGCCTTTTCTATAGTAAACTTTTCAAAAAATAATTTTCAACTGTCGCAAATTTTAATTGCGCCAGGGATTGCCTTTTCTATAGTAAATTATTCAAAAAATAATTTTTTACTGTCGCAAATTTCAAATCCGCCAGGGATTGCCTTTTCTATAGTAAATTATTCAAATAATAATTTTCTACTGTCGCAAATTTTAATTGCGCCAGGGATTGCCTTTTCTACAGTAAATTTTTCAAAAAATAATTTTCAACTGTCGCAAATTTTAATTACGCCAGGGATTGCCTTTTCTATAGTAAATTATTCAAAAAATAATTTTCTACTGTCGCAAATTTTAATTACGCCAGGGATTGCCTTTTCTATAGTAAATTTTGCAAAAAAATAATTTTTTACTGTCGCAAATTTTAATTGCGCCAGGGATTGCCTTTTCTATAGTAAATTTTTCAAAAAATAATTTTTTACTGTCGCAAATTTTAATTACGCCAGGGATTACCTTTTCTATAGTAAATTATTCAAAAAATAATTGTCAACTGTCGCAAATTTCAAATCCGCCAGGGATTGCCTTTTCTATAGTAAATTATTCAAAAAATAATTTTCAACTGTCGCAAATTTAAAATCCGCGAGGGATTGCCTTTTCTATAGTAAATTATTCAAAAAATAATTTTATACTGTCGCAAATTTTAATTGCGCCAGGGATTGCCTTTTCTATAGTAAATTATTCAAAAAATATTTTTTTACTGTCGCAAATTTTAATTACGCCAGGGATTGCCTTTTCTATAGTAAATTATTCAAAAAATAATTTTCTACTGTCGCAAATTTCAAATCCGCCAGGGATTGCCTTTTCTATAGTAAATTATTCAAAAAATAATTTTTTACTATCGCAAGTTTTAATTGCGCCAGGGATTGCCTTTTCTATAGTAAATTATTCAAAAAATAATTTTCAACTGTCGCAAATTTTAATTACGCCAGGGATTGCCTTTTCTATAGTAAATTATTCAAAAAATAATTTTCTACTGTCGCAAATTTCAAATCCGCCAGGGATTGCCTTTTCTATAGTAAATTATTCAAAAAATAATTTTATACTGTCGCAAATTTTAATTGCGCCAGGGATTGCCTTTTCTATAGTAAATTATTCAAAAAATAATTTTCAACTGTCGCAAATTTTAATTACGCCAGGGATTGCCTTTTCTATAGTAAATTATTCAAAAAATAATTTTATACTGTCGCAAATTTTAATTTCGCCAGGGATTGCCTTTTCTATAGTAAATTATTCAAAAAATAGTTTTCTACTGTCGCAAATTTTAATTACGCCAGGGATTGCCTTTTCTATAGTAAATTATTCAAAAAATAATTTTCAACTGTGGCAAATTTTAATTACGCCAGGGATTGCCTTTTCTATAGTAAATTATTCAAAAAATAATTTTCAACTGCCGCAAATTTTAATTGCGCCAGGGATTGCCTTTTCTATAGTAAATTATTCAAAAAATAATTTTCAACTGTCGCAAATTTTAATTGCGCCAGGGATTGCCTTTTCTATAGTAAATTATTCAAAAAATAATTTTCTACTGTCGCAAATTTTAATTACGCCAAGGATTGCCTTTTCTATAGTAAATTATTCAAAAAATAATTTTCAACTGTCGCAAATTTTAATTTCGCCAGGGATTGCCTTTTCTATAGTAAATTATTCAAAAAATAATTTTCTACTCTCGCAAATTTTAATTACGCCAGGGATTGCCTTTTCTATAGTAAATTATTCAAAAAATAATTTTCAACTGTCGCAAATTTTAATTACGCCAGGGATTGCCTTTTCTATAGTAAATTATTCAAAAAATAATTTTCAACTGTCGCAAATTTTACATACGCCAGGGATTGCCTTTTCTATAGTAAATTATTCAAAAAATAATTTTCAACTGTCGCAAATTTCAAATCCGCCAGGGATTGCCTTTTCTATAGTAAATTATTCAAAAAATAATTTTATACTGTCGCAAATTTTAATTGCGCCAGGGATTGCCTTTTCTATAGTAAATTATTCAAAAAATAATTTTCAACTGTCGCAAATTTTAATTACGCCAGGGATTGCCTTTTCTATAGTAAATTATTCAAAAAATAATTTTATACTGTCGCAAATTTTAATTTCGCCAGGGATTGCCTTTTCTATAGTAAATTATTCAAAAAATAGTTTTCTACTGTCGCAAATTTTAATTACGCCAGGGATTGCCTTTTCTATAGTAAATTATTCAAAAAATAATTTTCAACTGTGGCAAATTTTAATTACGCCAGGGATTGCCTTTTCTATAGTAAATTATTCAAAAAATAATTTTCAACTGCCGCAAATTTTAATTGCGCCAGGGATTGCCTTTTCTATAGTAAATTATTCAAAAAATAATTTTCAACTGTCGCAAATTTTAATTGCGCCAGGGATTGCCTTTTCTATAGTAAATTATTCAAAAAATAATTTTCTACTGTCGCAAATTTTAATTACGCCAAGGATTGCCTTTTCTATAGTAAATTATTCAAAAAATAATTTTCAACTGTCGCAAATTTTAATTTCGCCAGGGATTGCCTTTTCTATAGTAAATTATTCAAAAAATAATTTTCTACTCTCGCAAATTTTAATTACGCCAGGGATTGCCTTTTCTATAGTAAATTATTCAAAAAATAATTTTCAACTGTCGCAAATTTTAATTACGCCAGGGATTGCCTTTTCTATAGTAAATTATTCAAAAAATAATTTTCAACTGTCGCAAATTTTACATACGCCAGGGATTGCCTTTTCTATAGTAAATTATTCAAAAAATAATTTTCAACTGTCGCAAATTTCAAATCCGCCAGGGATTGCCTTTTCTATAGTAAATTATTCAAAAAATAATTTTCTACTGTCGCAAATTTTAATTGCGCCAGGGATTGCCTTTTCTATAGTAAACTTTTCAAAAAATAATTTTCTACTGTCGCAAATTTTAATTGCGCCAGGGATTGCCTTTTCTATAGTAAATTATTCAAAAAATAATTTTTTACTGTCGCAAATTTTAAATATCCCAGGGATTGCCTTTTCTATAGTAAATTATTCAAAAAATAATTTTATACTGTCGCAAATTTTAAATACGCCAGGGATTGCCTTTTCTATAGTAAATTTTGCAAAAAAATAATTTTTTACTGTCGCAAATTTCAAATCCGCCAGGGATTGCCTTTTCTATAGTAAATTATTCAAAAAATAATTTTCTACTGTCGCAAATTTTAATTACGCCAGGGATTGCCTTTTCTATAGTAAATTATTCAAAAAATAATTTTATACTGTCGCAAATTTTAAATACGCCAGGGATTGCCTTTTCGATAGTAAATTATTCAAAAAATAATTTTATACTGTCGCAAATTTTAAATACGCCAGGGATTGCCTTTTCTATAGTAAATTTTGCAAAAAAATAATTTTTTACTGTCGCAAATTTCAAATCCGCCAGGGATTACCTTTTCTATAGTAAATTATTCAAAAAATAATTTTCTACTGTCGCAAATTTTAATTACGCCAGGGATTGCCTTTTCTATAGTAAATTATTCAAAAAATAATTTTATACTGTCGCAAATTTTAAATACGCCAGGGATTGCCTTTTCTATAGTAAATATTGCAAAAAAATAATTTTTTACTGTCGCAAATTTCAAATCCGCCAGGGATTGCCTTTTCTATAGTAAATTATTCAAAAAATAATTTTCAACTGTCGCAAATTTTAATTGCGCCAGGGATTGCCTTTTCTATAGTAAATTATTCAAAAAATAATTTTCTACTGTCGCAAATTTTAATTACGCCAGGGATTGCCTTTTCTATAGTAAATTATTCAAAAAATAATTTTCAACTGTAGCAAATTTTAATTACGCCAGGGATTGCCTTTTCTATAGTAAATTATTCAAAAAATAATTTTATACTGTCGCAAATTTTAATTGCGCCAGGGATTGCCTTTTCTATAGTAAATTATTCAAAAAATAATTTTCAACTGTCGCAAATTTTAATTACTCCAGGGATTGCCTTTTCTATAGTAAATTATTCAAAAAATAATTTTCAACTGTCGCAAATTTTAATTGCGCCAGGGATTGCCTTTTCTATAGTAAATTATTCAAAAAATAATTTTCAACTGTCGCAAATTTTAATTGCGCCAGGGATTGCCTTTTCTATAGTAAATTATTCAAAAAATAATTTTCAACTGTCGCAAATTTTAATTGCGCCAGGTATTGCCTTTTCTATAGTAAATTATTCAAAAAATAATTTTCTACTCTCGCAAATTTTAATTACGCCAGGGATTGCTTTTTCTATAGTTAATTATTCAAAAAATAATTTTCAACTGTCGCAAATTTTAATTACGCCAGGGATTGCCTTTTCTATAGTAAATTATTCAAAAAATAATTTTATACTGTCGCAAATTTTAATTACGCCAGGGATTGCCTTTTCTTTAGTAAATTATTCAAAAAATAATTTTTTACTGTCGCAAATTTTAATTAGGCCAGCGATTGCCTTTTCTATAGTAAATTATTCAAAAAATAATTTTCAACTGTCGCAAATTTTAATTACGCCAGGGATTACCTTTTCTATAGTAAATTATTCAAAAAATAATTTTCTACTGTCGCAAATTTTAATTACGCCAGGGATTGCCTTTTCTATAGTAAATTATTCAAAAAATAATTTTATACTGTCGCAAATTTTAATTACGCCAGGGATTGCCTTTTCTATAGTAAATTATTCAAAAAATAATTTTCTACTGTCGCAAATTTTAATTACGCCAGGGATTGCCTTTTCTATAGTAAATTATTCAAAAAATAATTTTTTACTGTCGCAAATTTTAAATATCCCAGGGATTGCCTTTTCTATAGTAAATTATTCAAAAAATAATTTTATACTGTCGCAAATTTTAATTAAGCCAGGGATTGCCTTTTCTATAGTAAATTATTCAAAAAATAATTTTATACTCTCGCAAATTTTAATTGCGCGAGGGATTGCCTTTTCTATAGTAAATTATTCAAAAAATAATTTTTTACTGTCGCAAATTTTAAATATCCCAGGGATTGCCTTTTCTATAGTAAATAATTCAAAAATTAATTTTATACTGTCGCAAATTTTAAATACGCCAGGGATTGCCTTTTCTATAGTAAATTTTGCAAAAAATAATTTTTTACTGTCGCAAATTTCAAATCCGCCAGGGATTGCCTTTTCTATAGTAAATTATTCAAAACATAATTTTCTACTGTCGCAAATTTTAATTACGCCAGGGATTGCCTTTTCTATAGTAAATTATTCAAAAAATAATTTTCTACTGTCGCAAATTTTAAATACGCCAGGGATTGCCTTTTCTATAGTAAATTATTCAAAAAATAATTTTATACTGTCGCAAATTTTAATTACACCAGGGATTGCCTTTTCTATAGTAAATTATTCAAAAAATAATTTTTTACTGTCGCAAATTTCAAATCCGCCAGGGATTGCCTTTTCTATAGTAAATTATTCAAAAAATAATTTTCAACTGTCGCAAATTTCAAATACGCCAGGGATTGCCTTTTCTATAGTAAATTATTCAAAAAATAATTTTATACTGTCGCAAATTTTAATTGCGCCAGGGATTGCCTTTTCTATAGTAAATTATTCAAAAAATAATTTTCAACTGTCGCAAATTTTAATTACGCCAGGGGTTGCCTTTTCTATAGTAAATTATTCAAAAAATAATTTTCAACTGTCGCAAATTTTAATTGCGCCAGGGATTGCCTTTTCTATAGTAAATTATTCAAAAAATAATTTTCAACTGTCGCAAATTTTAATTGCGCCAGGGATTGCCTTTTCTATAGTAAATTATTCAAAAAATAATTTTCAACTGTCGCAAATTTTAATTACGCCAGGGATTGCCTTTTCTATAGTAAATTATTCAAAAAATAATTTTCTACTGTCGCAAATTTTAATTACGCCAGGGATTGCCTTTTCTATAGTAAATTATTCAAAAAATAATTTTTTACTGTCGCAAATTTTAATTGCGCCAGGGATTGCCTTTTCTATAGTAAATTATTCAAAAAATATTTTTCTACTGTCGCAAATTTTAATTACGCCAGGGATTGCCTTTTCTATAGTAAATTATTCAAAAAATAATTTTCAACTGTCGCAAATTTTAATTACGCCAGGGATTGCCTTTTCTATAGCAAATTATTCAAAAAATAATTTTCAACTGTCGCAAATTTTAATTACGCCAGGGATTGCCTTTTCTATAGTAAATTATTCAAAAAATAATTTTCAACTGTCGCAAATTTTAATTGCGCCAGGGATTGCCTTTTCTATAGTAAATTATTCAAAAAATAATTTTCTACTGTCGCAAAATTTAATTACGCCAGGGATTGCCTTTTCTATAGTAAATTATTCAAAAAATAATTTTCTACTGTCGCAAATTTTAATTACGCCAGGGATTGCCTTTTCTATAGTAAATTATTCAAAAAATAATTTTCAACTGTCGCAAATTTTAATTGCGCCAGGGATTGCCTTTTCTATAGTAAATTATTCAAAAAATAATTTTCAAATGTCGCAAATTTTAATTACGCCAGGGATTGCCTTTTCTATAGTAAATTATTCAAAAAATAATTTTCTACTGTCGCAAATTTCAAATCTGCCAGGGATTGCCTTTTCTATACTAAATTATTCAAAAAATAATTTTCAACTGTCGCAAATTTTAATTACGCCAGGGATTGCCTTTTCTATAGTAAATTATTCAAAAAATAATTTTCAACTGTCGCAAATTTTAATTGCGCCAGGGATTGCCTTTTCTATAGTAAATTATTCAAAAAATAATTTTCTACTGTCGCAAAATTTAATTACGCCAGGGATTGCCTTTTCTATAGTAAATTATTCAAAAAATAATTTTCTACCGTCGCAAATTTTAATTACGCCAGGGATTGCCTTTTCTATAGTAAATTATTCAAAAAATAATTTTCAACTGTCGCAAATTTTAATTGCGCCAGGGATTGCCTTTTCTATAGTAAATTATTCAAAAAATAATTTTCAAATGTCGCAAATTTTAATTACGCCAGGGATTGCCTTTTCTATAGTAAATTATTAAAAAAATAATTTTCTACTGTCGCAAATTTCAAATCTGCCAGGGATTGCCTTTTCTATACTAAATTATTCAAAAAATAATTTTCAACTGTCGCAAATTTTAATTGCGCCAGGGATTGCCTTTTCTATAGTAAATTATTCAAAAAATAATTTTCTACTGTCGCAAATTTCAAATCCGCCAGGGATTGCCTTTTCTATAGTAAATTAATCAAAAAATAATTTTTTACTATCGCAAGTTTTAATTGCGCCAGGGATTGCCTTTTCTATAGTAAATTATTCAAAAAATAATTTTCAACTGTCGCAAATTTTAATTACGCCAGGGATTGCCTTTTCTATAGTAAATTATTCAAAAAATAATTTTCAACTGTCGCAAATTTTAATTGCGCCAGGGATTGCCTTTTCTATAGTAAATTATTCAAAAAATAATTTTTTACTGTCGCAAATTTTAATTGCGCCAGGGATTGCCTTTCTATAGTAAATTATACAAAAAATAATTTTCTACTGTCGCAAATTTTAATTACGCCAGGGATTGCCTTTTCTATAGTAAATTATTCAAAAAATAATTTTCAACTGTCGCAAATTTTAATTACGCCAGGGATTGCCTTTTCTATAGTAAATTATTCAAAAAATAATTTTCAACTGTCGCAAATTTTAATTACGCCAGGGATTGCCTTTTCTATAGTAAATTATTCAAAAAATAATTTTCAACTGTTGCAAATTTTAATTGCGCCAGGGATTGCCTTGTGTATAGTAAATTATTCAAAAAATAATTTTCTACTGTCGCAAATTTTAATTACGCCAGGGATTGCCTTTTCTATAGTAAATTATTCAAAAAATAATTTTCTACTGTCGCAAATTTCAAATCCGCCAGGGATTGCCTTTTTTATAGTAAATTATTCAAAAAATAATTTTCAACTGTCGCAAATTTTAATTACGCCAGGGATTGCCTTTTCTATAGTAAATTATTAAAAAAATAATTTTCAACTGTCGCAAATTTTAATTACGCCAGGGATTGCCTTTTCTATAGTAAATTATTCAAAAAATAATTTTCTACTGTCGCAAATTTCAAATCCGCCAGGGATTGCCTTTTCTATAGTAAATTATTCAAAAAATAATTTTCTACTGTCGCAAATTTTAATTACGCCAGGGATTGCCTTTTCTATAGTAAACTTTTCAAAAAATAATTTTCAACTGTCGCAAATTTTAATTGCGCCAGGGATTGCCTTTTCTATAGTAAATTATTCAAAAAATAATTTTTTACTGTCGCAAATTTCAAATCCGCCAGGGATTGCCTTTTCTATAGTAAATTATTCAAATAATAATTTTCTACTGTCGCAAATTTTAATTGCGCCAGGGATTGCCTTTTCTACAGTAAATTTTTCAAAAAATAATTTTCAACTGTCGCAAATTTTAATTACGCCAGGGATTGCCTTTTCTATAGTAAATTATTCAAAAAATAATTTTCTACTGTCGCAAATTTTAATTACGCCAGGGATTGCCTTTTCTATAGTAAATTTTGCAAAAAAATAATTTTTTACTGTCGCAAATTTTAATTGCGCCAGGGATTGCCTTTTCTATAGTAAATTTTTCAAAAAATAATTTTTTACTGTCGCAAATTTTAATTACGCCAGGGATTGCCTTTTCTATAGTAAATTATTCAAAAAATAATTGTCAACTGTCGCAAATTTCAAATCCGCCAGGGATTGCCTTTTCTATAGTAAATTATTCAAAAAATAATTTTCAACTGTCGCAAATTTAAAATCCGCGAGGGACTGCCTTTTCTATAGTAAATTATTCAAAAAATAATTTTCAACTGTTGCAAATTTTAATTGCGCCAGGGATTGCCTTTTGTATAGTAAATTATTCAAAAATAATTTTCTACTGTCGCAAATTTTAATTACGCCAGGGATTGCCTTTTCTATAGTAAATTATTCAAAAAATAATTTTCTACTGTCGCAAATTTCAAATCCGCCAGGGATTGCCTTTTTTATAGTAAATTATTCAAAAAATAATTTTCAACTGTCGCAAATTTTAATTACGCCAGGGATTGCCTTTTCTATAGTAAATTATTAAAAAATAATTTTCAACTGTCGCAAATTTTAATTACGCCAGGGATTGCCTTTTCTATAGTAAATTATTCAAAAAATAATTTTCTACCGTCGCAAATTTCAAATCCGCCAGGGATTGCCTTTTCTATAGTAAATTATTCAAAAAATAATTTTCAACTATCGCAAATTTTAATTACGCCAGGGATTGCCTTTTCTATAGTAAATTATTCAAAAAATAATTTTCAACTGTCGCAAATTTTAATTGCGCCAGGGATTGCCTTTTCTATAGTAAATTATTCAAAAAATAATTTTCTACTGTCGCAAATTTTAATTACGCCAGGGATTGCCTTTTCTATAGTAAATTTTTCAAAAAATAATTTTCAACTGTCGCAAATTTTAATTACGCCAGGGATTGCCTTTTCTATAGTAAATTATTCAAAAAATAATTTTCTACTGTCGCA
This sequence comes from Dioctria linearis, assembly GCA_963930735.1. Lineage (NCBI taxonomy): Eukaryota > Metazoa > Arthropoda > Insecta > Diptera > Asilidae > Dioctria > Dioctria linearis. The sequence continues at coordinate 59,973 of CAWVNZ010002507.1, read as the reverse complement.
AATTTTAATTACGCCAGGGATTGCCTTTTCTATAGTAAATTTTGCAAAAAAATAATTTTTTTACTGTCGCAAATTTTAATTGCGCCAGGATTGCCTTTTCTATAGTAAATTTTTCAAAAAATAATTTTTTTACTGTCGCAAATTTTAATTACGCCAGGGATTGCCTTTTCTATAGTAAATTATTCAAAAAATAATTGTCAACTGTCGCAAATTTCAAATCCGCCAGGGATTGCCTTTTCTATAGTAAATTATTCAAAAAATAATTTTCAACTGTCGCAAATTTAAAATCCGCGAGGGATTGCCTTTTCTATAGTAAATTATTCAAAAAATAATTTTATACTGTCGCAAATTTTAATTGCGCCAGGGATTGCCTTTTCTATAGTAAATTATTCAAAAAATATTTTTTTACTGTCGCAAATTTTAATTACGCCAGGGATTGCCTTTTCTATAGTAAATTATTCAAAAAATAATTTTCTACTGTCGCAAATTTCAAATCCGCCAGGGATTGCCTTTTCTATAGTAAATTATTCAAAAAATAATTTTTTACTATCGCAAGTTTTAATTGCGCCAGGGATTGCCTTTTCTATAGTAAATTATTCAAAAAATAATTTTCAACTGTCGCAAATTTTAATTACGCCAGGGATTGCCTTTTCTATAGTCAATTATTCAAAAAATAATTTTCTACTGTCGCAAATTTCAAATCCGCCAGGGATTGCCTTTTCTATAGTAAATTATTCAAAAAATAATTTTATACTGTCGCAAATTTTCATTGCGCCAGGGGATTGCCTTTTCTATAGTAAATTATTCAAAAAATAATTTTCAACTGTCGCAAATTTTAATTACGCCAGGGATTGCCTTTTCTATAGTAAATTATTCAAAAAATAATTTTATACTGTCGCAAATTTTAATTTCGCCAGGGATTGCCTTTTCTATAGTAAATTATTCAAAAAATAATTTTCTACTGTCGCAAATTTTAATTACGCCAGGGATTGCCTTTTCTATAGTAAATTATTCAAAAAATAATTTTCAACTGTCGCAAATTTTAATTACGCCAGGGATTGCCTTTTCTATAGTAAATTATTCAAAAAATAATTTTCAACTGTCGCAAATTTTAATTACGCCAGGGAATGCCTTTTCTATAGTAAATTATTCAAAAAATAATTTTCAACTGTCGCAAATTTTAAATACGCCAGGGATTGCCTTTTCTATAGTAAATTATTCAAAAAATAATTTTTCAACTGTCGCAAATTTCAAATCCGCCAGGGATTGCCTTTTCTATAGTAAATTATTCAAAAAATAATTTTCAACTATCGCAAATTTTAATTACGCCAGGGATTGCCTTTTCTATAGTAAATTATTCAAAAAATAATTTTCAACTGTCGCAAATTTTAATTGCGCCAGGGATTGCCTTTTCTATAGTAAATTATTCAAAAAATAATTTTCTACTGTCGCAAATTTTAATTACGCCAGGGATTGCCTTTTCTATAGTAAATTTTTCAAAAAATAATTTTCAACTGTCGCAAATTTTAATTACGCCAGGGATTGCCTTTTCTATAGTAAATTTTTCAAAAATAATTTTCAACTGTCGCAAATTTTAATTACGCCAGGGATTGCCTTTTCTATAGTAAATTATTCAAAAAATAATTTTCTACTGTCGCAAATTTTAATTACGCCAGGGATTGCCTTTTCTATAGTAAATTTTGCAAAAAAATAATTTTTTACTGTCGCAAATTTTAATTGCGCCAGGGATTGCCTTTTTCTATAGTAAATTTTTCAAAAAATAATTTTTTACTGTCGCAAATTTTAATTACGCCAGGGATTGCCTTTTCTATAGTAAATTATTCAAAAAATAATTGTCAACTGTCGCAAATTTCAAATCCGCCAGGGATTGCCTTTTCTATAGTAAATTATTCAAAAAATAATTTTCAACTGTCGCAAATTTAAAATCGCGAGGGATTGCCTTTTCTATAGTAAATTATTCAAAAAATAATTTTATACTGTCGCAAATTTTAATTGCGCCAGGGATTGCCTTTTCTATAGTAAATTATTCAAAAAATATTTTTTTACTGTCGCAAATTTTAATTACACCAGGGGATTGCCTTTTCTATAGTAAATTATTCAAAAAATAATTTTCTACTGTCGCAAATTTCAAATCCGCCAGGGATTGCCTTTTCTATAGTAAATTATTCAAAAAATAATTTTTTACTAACGCAAGTTTTAATTGCGCCAGGGATTGCCTTTTCTATAGTAAATTATTCAAAAAATAATTTTCAACTGTCGCAAATTTTAATTACGCCAGGGATTGCCTTTTCTATAGTAAATTATTCAAAAAATAATTTTCTACTGTCGCAAATTTCAAATCCGCCAGGGATTGCCTTTTCTATAGTAAATTATTCAAAAAATAATTTTATACTGTCGCAAATTTTAATTGCGCCAGGGATTGCCTTTTCTATAGTAAATTATTCAAAAAATAATTTTCAACTGTCGCAAATTTTAATTACGCCAGGGATTGCCTTTTCTATAGTAAATTATTCAAAAAATAATTTTATACTGTCGCAAATTTTAATTTCGCCAGGGATTGCCTTTTCTATAGTAAATTATTCAAAAAATAATTTTCTACTGTCGCAAATTTTAATTACGCCAGGGATTGCCTTTTCTATAGTAAAATTATTCAAAAAATAATTTTCAACTGTCGCAAATTTTAATTACGCCAGGGATTGCCTTTTCTATAGTAAATTATTCAAAAAATAATTTTCAACTGTCGCAAATTTTAATTACGCCAGGGATTGCCTTTTCTATAGTAAATTATTCAAAAAATAATTTTCAACTGTCGCAAATTTTAAATACGCCAGGGATTGCCTTTTCTATAGTAAATTATTCAAAAAATAATTTTCAACTGTCGCAAATTTCAAATCCGCCAGGGATTGCCTTTTCTATAGTAAAATTATTCAAAAAATAATTTTCTACTGTCGCAAATTTTAATTGCGCCAGGGATTGCCTTTTCTATAGTAAACTTTTCAAAAAATAATTTTCTACTGTCGCAAATTTTAATTGCGCCAGGGATTGCCTTTTCTATAGTAAATTATTCAAAAAATATTTTTTTACTGTCGCAAATTTTAATTACGCCAGGGATTGCCTTTTCTATAGTAAATTATTCAAAAAATAATTTTTTACTATCGCAAGTTTTAATTGCGCCAGGGATTGCCTTTTCTATAGTAAATTATTCAAAAAATAATTTTCAACTGTCGCAAATTTTAATTACGCCAGGGATTGCCTTTTCTATAGTAAATTATTCAAAAAATAATTTTCTACTGTCGCAAATTTCAAATCCGCCAGGGATTGCCTTTTCTATAGTAAATTATTCAAAAAATAATTTTATACTGTCGCAAATTTTAATTGCGCCAGGGATTGCCTTTTCTATAGTAAATTATTCAAAAAATAATTTTCAACTGTCGCAAATTTTAATTACGCCAGGGATTGCCTTTTCTATAGTAAATTATTCAAAAAATAATTTTATACTGTCGCAAATTTTAATTTCGCCAGGGATTGCCTTTTCTATAGTAAATTATTCAAAAAATAATTTTCTACTGTCGCAAATTTTAATTACGCCAGGGATTGCCTTTTCTATAGTAAATTATTCAAAAAATAATTTTCAACTGTCGCAAATTTTAATTACGCCAGGGATTGCCTTTTCTATAGTAAATTATTCAAAAAATAATTTTCAACTGTCGCAAATTTTAATTACGCCAGGGATTGCCTTTTCTATAGTAAATTATTCAAAAAATAATTTTCAACTGTCGCAAATTTTAAATACGCCAGGGATTGCCTTTTCTATAGTAAATTATTCAAAAAATAATTTTCAACTGTCGCAAATTTCAAATCCGCCAGGGATTGCCTTTTCTATAGTAAATTATTCAAAAAATAATTTTCTACTGTCGCAAATTTTAATTGCGCCAGGGATTGCCTTTTCTATAGTAAACTTTTCAAAAAATAATTTTCTACTGTCGCAAATTTTAATTGCGCCAGGGATTGCCTTTTCTATAGTAAATTATTCAAAAAATAATTTTTTACTGTCGCAAATTTTAAATATCCCAGGGATTGCCTTTTCTATAGTAAATAATTCAAAAAATAATTTTATACTGTCGCAAATTTTAAATACGCCAGGGATTGCCTTTTCTATAGTAAATTTTGCAAAAAAATAATTTTTTACTGTCGCAAATTTCAAATCCGCCAGGGATTGCCTTTTCTATAGTAAATTATTCAAAAAAATAATTTTCTACTGTCGAAAATTTTAATTACGCCAGGGATTGCCTTTTCTATAGTAAATTATTCAAAAAATAATTTTATACTGTCGCAAATTTTAAATACGCCAGGGATTGCCTTTTCGATAGTAAATTATTCAAAAAATAATTTTATACTGTCGCAAATTTTAAATACGCCAGGGATTGCATTTTCTATAGTAAATTTTGCAAAAAAATAATTTTTTACTGTCGCAAATTTCAAATCCGCCAGGGATTGCCTTTTCTATAGTAAATTATTCAAAAAATAATTTTCTACTGTCGCAAATTTTAATTACGCCAGGGATTGCCTTTTCTATAGTAAATTATTCAAAAAATAATTTTATACTGTCGCAAATTTTAAATACGCCAGGGATTGCCTTTTCTATAGTAAATTATTCAAAAAATAATTTTCAACTGTAGCATATTTTAATTACGCCAGGGATTGCCTTTTCTATAGTAAATTATTCAAGAAATAATTTTATACTGTCGCAAATTTTAATTGCGCCAGGGATTGCCTTTTCTATAGTAAATTATTCAAAAAATTATTTTCAACTGTCGCAAATTTTAATTACTCCAGGGATTGCCTTTTCTATAGTAAATTATTCAAAAAATAATTTTCAACTGTCGCAAATTTTAATTGCGCCAGGGATTGCCTTTTCTATAGTAAATTATTCAAAAAATAATTTTCAACTGTCGCAAATTTTAATTGCGCCAGGGATTGCCTTTTCTATAGTAAATTATTCAAAAAATAATTTTCAACTGTCGCAAATTTTAATTGCGCCAGGTATTGCCTTTTCTATAGTAAATTATTCAAAAAATAATTTTCTACTGTCGCAAATTTTAATTACGCCAGGGATTGCCTTTTCTATAGTAAATTATTCAAAAAATAATTTTCAACTGTCGCAAATTTTAATTACGCCAGGGATTGCCTTTTCTATAGTAAATTATTCAAAAAATAATTTTATACTGTCGCAAATTTTAATTACGCCAGGGATTGCCTTTTCTTTAGTAAATTATTCAAAAAATAATTTTTTACTGTCGCAAATTTTAATTACGCCAGCGATTGCCTTTTCTATAGTTAATTATTCAAAAAATAATTTTCAACTGTCGCAAATTTTAATTACGCCAGGGATTGCCTTTTCTATAGTAAATTATTCAAAAAATAATTTTTACTGTCGCAAATTTTAATTGCGCCAGGGATTGCCTTTTCTATAGTAAACATAAAAAAAAATAATTTTCAACTGTCGCAAATTTTAATTACGCCAGGGATTGCCTTTTCTATAGTAAATTATTCAAAAAATAATTTTCTACAGTCGCAAATTTTAATTATGCCAGGGATTGCCTTTTCTATAGTAAATTATTCAAAAAATAATTTTCTACTGTCGCAAATTTTAATTACGCCAGGGATTGCCTTTTCTATAGTAAATTATTCAAAAAATAATTTTCTACTCTCGCAAATTTTAATTACGCCAGGGATTGCCTTTTCTATAGTAAATTATTCAAAAAATAATTTTATACTGTCGCAAATTTTAATTACGCCAGGGATTGCCTTTTCTATAGTAAATTATTCAAAAAATAATTTTCTACTGTCGCAAATTTTAATTACGCCAGGGATTGCCTTTTCTATAGTAAATTATTCAAAAAATAATTTTTTACTGTCGCAAATTTTAAATATCCCAGGGATTGCCTTTTCTATAGTAAATTATTCAAAAAATAATTTTATACTGTCGCAAATTTTAATTAAGCCAGGGATTGCCTTTTCTATAGTAAATTATTCAAAAAATAATTTTATACTCTCGCAAATTTTAATTGCGCCAGGGATTGCCTTTTCTATAGTAAATTATTCAAAAAATAATTTTTTACTGTCGCAAATTTTAAATATCCCAGGGATTGCCTTTTCTATAGTAAATAATTCAAAAATTAATTTTATACTGTCGCAAATTTTAAATACGCCAGGGATTGCCTTTTCTATAGTAAATTTTGCAAAAAATAATTTTTTACTGTCGCAAATTTCAAATCCGCCAGGGATTGCCTTTTCTATAGTAAATTATTCAAAACATAATTTTCTACTGTCGGAAATTTTAATTACGCCAGGGATTGCCTTTTCTATAGTAAATTATTCAAAAAATAATTTTCTACTGTCGCAAATTTTAAATACGCCAGGGATTGCCTTTTCTATAGTAAATTATTCAAAAAATAATTTTATACTGTCGCAAATTTTAATTACACCAGGGATTGCCTTTTCTATAGTAAATTATTCAAAAAATAATTTTTTACTGTCGCAAATTTCAAATCCGCCAGGGATTGCCTTTTCTATAGTAAATTATTCAAAAAATAATTTTCAACTGTCGCAAATTTCAAATACGCCAGGGATTGCCTTTTCTATAGTAAATTATTCAAAAAATAATTTTATACTGTCGCAAATTTTAATTGCGCCAGGGATTGCCTTTTCTATAGTAAATTATTCAAAAAATAATTTTCAACTGTCGCAAATTTTAATTACGCCAGGGGTTGCCTTTTCTATAGTAAATTATTCAAAAAATAATTTTCAACTGTCGCAAATTTTAATTGCGCCAGGGATTGCCTTTTCTATAGTAAATTATTCAAAAAATAATTTTCAACTGTCGCAAATTTTAATTGCGCCAGGGATTGCCTTTTCTATAGTAAATTATTCAAAAAATAATTTTCAACTGTCGCAAATTTTAATTACGCCAGGGATTGCCTTTTCTATAGTAAATTATTCAAAAAATAATTTTCTACTGTCGCAAATTTTAATTACGCCAGGGATTGCCTTTTCTATAGTAAATTATTCAAAAAATAATTTTTTACTGTCGCAAATTTTAATTGCGCCAGGGATTGCCTTTTCTATAGTAAATTATTCAAAAAATAATTTTCTACTGTCGCAAATTTTAATTACGCCAGGGATTGCCTTTTCTATAGTAAATTATTCAAAAAATAATTTTCAACTGTCGCAAATTTTAATTACGCCAGGGATTGCCTTTTCTATAGCAAATTATTCAAAAAATAATTTTCAACTGTCGCAAATTTTAATTACGCCAGGGATTGCCTTTTCTATAGTAAATTATTCAAAAAATAATTTTCAACTGTCGCAAATTTTAATTGCGCCAGGGATTGCCTTTTCTATAGTAAATTATTCAAAAAATAATTTTCTACTGTCGCAAAATTTAATTACGCCAGGGATTGCCTTTTCTATAGTAAATTATTCAAAAAATAATTTTCTACTGTCGCAAATTTTAATTACGCCAGGGATTGCCTTTTCTATAGTAAATTATTCAAAAAATAATTTTCAACTGTCGCAAATTTTAATTGCGCCAGGGATTGCCTTTTCTATAGTAAATTATTCAAAAAATAATTTTCAAATGTCGCAAATTTTAATTACGCCAGGGATTGCCTTTTCTATAGAAAATTATTCAAAAAATAATTTTCTACTGTCGCAAATTTCAAATCTGCCAGGGATTGCCTTTTCTATACTAAATTATTCAAAAAATAATTTTCAACTGTCGCAAATTTTAATTACGCCAGGGATTGCCTTTTCTATAGTAAATTATTCAAAAAATAATTTTCAACTGTCGCAAATTTTAATTGCGCCAGGGATTGCCTTTTCTATAGTAAATTATTCAAAAAATAATTTTCTACTGTCGCAAATTTTAATTACGTCAGGGATTGCCTTTTCTATAGTAAATTATTCAAAAAATAATTTTCTACTGTCGCAAATTTTAATTACGCCAGGGATTGCCTTTTCTATAGTAAACTTTTCAAAAAATAATTTTCAACTGTCGCAAATTTTAATTGCGCCAGGGATTGCCTTTTCTATAGTAAATTATTCAAAAAATAATTTTTTACTGTCGCAAATTTCAAATCCGCCAGGGATTGCCTTTTCTATAGTAAATTATTCAAAAAATAATTTTCTACTGTCGCAAATTTTAATTGCGCCAGGGATTGCCTTTTCTACAGTAAATTTTTCAAAAAATAATTTTCAACTGTCGCAAATTTTAATTACGCCAGGGATTGCCTTTTCTATAGTAAATTATTCAAAAAATAATTTTCTACTGTCGCAAATTTTAATTACGCCAGGGATTGCCTTTTCTATAGTAAATTTTGCAAAAAAAATAATTTTTTACTGTCGCAAATTTTAATTGCGCCAGGGATTGCCTTTTCTATAGTAAATTATTCAAAAAATAATTTTCAACTGTCGCAAATTTTAATTACGCCAGGGATTGCCTTTTCTATAGTAAATTATTCAAAAAATAATTTTCAACTGTCGCAAATTTCAAATCCGCCAGGGATTGCCTTTTCTATAGTAAATTATTCAAAATATAATTTTCAACTGTCGCAAATTTAAAATCCGCCAGGGATTGCCTTTTCTATAGTAAATTATTCAAAAATAATTTTATACTGTCGCAAATTTTAATTGCGCCAGGGATTGCCTTTTCTATAGTAAATTATTCAAAAAATATTTTTTTACTGTCGCAAATTTTAATTACGCCAGGGATTGCCTTTTCTATAGTAAATTATTCAAAAAATAATTTTCTACTGTCGCAAATTTCATATCCGCCAGGGATTGCCTTTTCTATAGTAAATTATTCAAAAAATAATTTTTTACTATCGCAAGTTTTAATTGCGCCAGGGATTGCCTTTTCTATAGTAAATTATTCAAAAAATAATTTTTTACTGTCGCAAATTTTAATTGCGCCAGGGATTGCCTTTTCTATAGTAAATTATTCAAAAAATAATTTTCTACTGTCGCAAATTTTAATTACGCCAGGGATTGCCTTTTCTATAGTAAATTATTCAAAAAATAATTTTCAACTGTCGCAAATTTTAATTACGCCAGGGATTGCCTTTTCTATAGCAAATTATTCAAAAAATAATTTTCAACTGTCGCAAATTTTAATTACGCCAGGGATTGCCTTTTCTATAGTAAATTATTCAAAAAATAATTTTCAACTGTCGCAAATTTTAATTGCGCCAGGGATTGCCTTTTCTATAGTAAATTATTCAAAAAATAATTTTCTACTGTCGCAAAATTTAATTACGCCAGGGATTGCCTTTTCTATAGTAAATTTTTCAAAAAATAATTTTCTACTGTCGCAAATTTTAATTACGCCAGGGATTGCCTTTTCTATAGTAAATTATTCAAAAAATAATTTTCAACTGTCGCAAATTTTAATTGCGCCAGGGATTGCCTTTTCTATAGTAAATTATTCAAAAAATAATTTTCAAATGTCGCAAATTTTAATTACGCCAGGGATTGCCTTTTCTATAGTAAATTATTCAAAAAATAATTTTCTACTGTCGCAAATTTCAAATCTGCCAGGGATTGCCTTTTCTATACTAAATTATTCAAAAAATAATTTTCAACTGTCGCAAATTTTAATTACGCCAGGGATTGCCTTTTCTATAGTAAATTATTCAAAAAATAATTTTCAACTGTCGCAAATTTTAATTGCGCCAGGGATTGCCTTTTCTATAGTAAATTATTCAAAAAATAATTTTCTACTGTCGCAAATTTTAATTACGTCAGGGATTGCCTTTTCTATAGTAAATTATTCAAAAAATAATTTTCTACTGTCGCAAATTTTAATTACGCCAGGCATTGCCTTTTCTATAGTAAACTTTTCAAAAAATAATTTTCAACTGTCGCAAATTTTAATTGCGCCAGGGATTGCCTTTTCTATAGTAAATTATTCAAAAAATAATTTTTTACTGTCGCAAATTTCAAATCCGCCAGGGATTGCCTTTTCTATAGTAAATTATTCAAAAAATAATTTTCTACTGTCGCAAATTTTAATTGCGCCAGGGATTGCCTTTTCTACAGTAAATTTTTCAAAAAATAATTTTCAACTGTCGCAAATTTTAATTACGCCAGGGATTGCCTTTTCTATAGTAAATTATTCAAAAAATAATTTTCTACTGTCGCAAATTTTAATTACGCCAGGGATTGCCTTTTCTATAGTAAATTTTGCAAAAAAATAATTTTTTACTGTCGCAAATTTTAATTGCGCCAGGGATTGCCTTTTCTATAGTAAATTATTCAAAAAATAATTTTCAACTGTCGCAAATTTTAATTACGCCAGGGATTGCCTTTTCTATAGTAAATTATTCAAAAAATAATTTTCAACTGTCGCAAATTTCAAATCCGCCAGGGATTGCCTTTTCTATAGTAAATTATTCAAAAAATAATTTTCAACTGTCGCAAATTTAAAATCCGCCAGGGATTGCCTTTTCTATAGTAAATTATTCAAAAATAATTTTATACTGTCGCAAATTTTAATTGCGCCAGGGATTGCCTTTTCTATAGTAAATTATTCAAAAAATATTTTTTTACTGTCGCAAATTTTAATTACGCCAGGGATTGCCTTTTCTATAGTAAATTATTCAGAAAATAATTTTCTACTGTCGCAAATTTCATATCCGCCAGGGATTGCCTTTTCTATAGTAAATTATTCAAAAAATAATTTTTTACTATCGCAAGTTTTAATTGCGCCAGGGATTGCCTTTTCTATAGTAAATTATTCAAAAAATAATTTTCAACTGTCGCAAATTTTAATTACGCCAGGGATTGCCTTTTCTATAGTAAATTATTCAAAAAATAATTTTCTACTGTCGCAAATTTCAAATCCGCCAGGGATTGCCTTTTCTATAGTAAATTATTCAAAAAATAATTTTATACTGTCGCAAATTTTAATTGCGCCAGGGATTGCCTTTTCTATAGTAAATTATTCAAAAAATAATTTTCAACTGTCGCAAATTTTAATTACGCCAGGGATTGCCTTTTCTATAGTAAATTATTCAAAAAATAATTTTATACTGTCGCAAATTTTAATTACGCCAGGGATTGCCTTTTCTATAGTAAATTATTCAAAAAATAATTTTCTACTGTCGCAAATTTTAATTACGCCAGGGATTGCCTTTTCTATAGTAAATTATTCAAAAAATAATTTTATACTGTCGCAAATTTTAATTGCGCCAGGGATTGCCTTTTCTGTTGTAAATTATTCAAAAAATAATTTTTTACTGTCGCAAATTTTAAATATCCCAGGGATTGCCTTTTCTATAGTAAATTATTCAAAAAATAATTTTATACTGTCGCAAATTTTAAATACGCCAGGGATTGCCTTTTCTATAGTAAATTTTGCAAAAAAATAATTTTTTACTGTCGCAAATTTCAAATCCGCCAAGGATTGCCTTTTCTATAGTAAATTATTCAAAAAATAATTTTCTACTGTCGCAAATTTTAATTACGCCAGGGATTGCCTTTTGTATAGTAAATTATTCAAAAAATAATTTTCTACTGTCGCAAATTTTAAATACGCCAGGGATTGCCTTTTCTATAGTAAATTATTCAAAAAATAATTTTAGACTGTCGCAAATTTTAATTACGCCAGGGATTGCCTTTTCTATAGTAAATTATTCAAAAAATAATTTTTTACTGTCGCAAATTTTAATTACGCCAGGGATTGCCTTTTCTCTAGTAAATTATTCAAAAAATAATTTTCAACTGTCGCAAATTTCAAATCCGCCAGGGATTGCCTTTTCTATAGTAAATTATTCAAAAAATAATTTTCAACTGTCGCAAATTTCAAATCCGCCAGGGATTGCCTTTTCTATAGTAAATTATTCAAAAAATAATTTTATACTGTCGCAAATTTTAATTACGCCAGGGATTGCCTTTTCTATAGTAAATTATTCAAAAAATTATTTTCTACTGTCGCAAATTTTAATTACGCCAGGGATTGCCTTTTCTATAGTAAATTATTCAAAAAATAATTTTATACTGTCGCAAATTTTAATTGCGCCAGGGATTGCCTTTTCTGTAGTAAATTATTCAAAAAATAATTTTTTACTGTCGCAAATTTTAAATATCCCAGGGATTGCCTTTTCTATAGTAAATTATTCAAAAAATAATTTTATACTGTCGCAAATTTTAAATACGCCAGGGATTGCCTTTTCTATAGTAAATTTTGCAAAAAAATAATTTTTTACTGTCGCAAATTTCAAATCCGCCAGGGATTGCCTTTTCTATAGTAAATTATTCAAAAAATAATTTTCTACTGTCGCAAATTTTAATTACGCCAGGGATTGCCTTTTGTATAGTAAATTATTCAAAAAATAATTTTCTACTGTCGCAAATTTTAAATACGCCAGGGATTGCCTTTTCTATAGTAAATTATTCAAAAAATAATTTTATACTGTCGCAAATTTTAATTACGCCAGGGATTGCCTTTTCTACAGTAAATTATTCAAAAAATAATTTTTTACTGTCGCAAATTTTAATTACGCCAGGGATTGCCTTTTCTATAGTAAATTATTCAAAAAATAATTTTCAACTGTCGCAAATTTCAAATCCGCCAGGGATTGCCTTTTCTATAGTAAATTATTCAAAAAATAATTTTCAACTGTCGCAAATTTCAAATCCGCCAGGGATTGCCTTTTCTATAGTAAATTATTCAAAAAATAATTTTATACTGTCGCAAATTTTAATTACGCCAGGTATTGCCTTTTCTATAGTAAATTATTCAAAAAATAATTTTTTACTGTCGCAAATTTTAAATCCGCCAGGGATTGCCTTTTCTATAGTAAATTATTCAAAAAATAATTTTCAACTGTCGCAAATTTTAATTACGCCAGGGATTGCCTTTTCTATAGTAAATTATTCAAAAAATAATTTTCTACTGTCGCAAATTTTAAATATCCCAGGGATTGCCTTTTCTATAGTATGTCGTGTCCCAAAACAAGGCAGGGAAAACAATTAAAAACAACACCGACTTTACTTTTACGTATGATTTTATTTAAGAACACTAACCTAACTCACAAAAAATTACTGCGACTATCGCGATTGAAATCTAACACCGAACTGCTATCTTCAATAATATCCAACTTCTAACTGAACTCACCGATCTAGCGAATCGACCGTGCTCACCTCCATTCAATTAGGCGGATGCGACTTTGACCCAGTGACCAGCGTAATACCTTGCAATCATAATTACAAAGTATTACGTTAATCACTACCGACAGCGGGAGCCCCCAATACTGTATGTAAACAAACAGTGAGCCCAGCTGAGTATTTCACTATGCGAAGTGAATTACTTAACCATGACTCAATGCCCAGTTACACACAGCAGTGGATGCGCCAGTTTACAAGTAAACAATTCGCAATCGCCAAGCATTTCACTGTGCGAAGTAAAATGCTTAGTTATTGCAAATCGTTTAATTACTTGTGCATTTGCTGCTAGCTCGAGTCGTGATGTCACAATTGCACCAATTGAATATTGGGTCACGACATTCCTCCCCTCTGAGAAAAACTGATTCCCAAGAGGAATCAGATCGGGGTGCTCAGTTAGATTACAATATCTAACTTAACTAATTTATATCAAAACTAAGAGACAATATTCACTATGATCTACACAATTTTTATAGCTATGGTTCGGTTTACATTATTTACGTCATTTTACATCTTTTTATTTCATATATAATTTCTGTTCTATTCTTCTATATTCTTTTCTCATTTTTTTTCATTACCTTAACAAATTTTTGTTTTTTCTTTTTTCATTCCTTTTAATTACCTTGTCATATATCCGTTTCTTTTCTTTACAAATTTCATTTTACAATAATTCTTTAGTTCCAATTCTCACTAATCTTTATTTATTATACATATATATTTAATTTCCATTCTTTATTCTAATTTTCACATCTATTGTACATAATAATTTCTCTCTTATGTAATAATAATAATATATACCTTAAACAGAAGATAAGTGTAATTATAATGCCAACAATTAATTTCCTATGGCTAGTTCTACGTTATTATCAATTCTATTATCCATATAAAAATATCAAACTTGTTTTTTTTACATAATTTTACCTAATCACACTGCATGCATAACTACATAAACAGAAGCATTATAATCTTAATATACTTACTACTACATCATGGTACATATATACATGAAGTTTCCCTTACAATGTTGTCAAAATAAATTAATTTTGAAAATATTCTTATTAGCTATAATACCCTCTTCTCCTTATCTATCGGTTGCCCGTGCCAATTAAATCAAGTGGATTAAAATACATTATAGATACTCTAACCGGACGAGATGTTTTCCCACGACGGTCGGCAAGCTTCCAGTTGGCAAGTTTGCTGCTGTTGGTCTGAGCTTGCTGTTTCTCTTATTAAAGATGTTTTCCACATATCTCCTGCCAATGATTTTGTGCTACACTTATTTCAGCCTTTGGAATGTTAATACATATTACATACATATTTTTTTTATTTCATCTTGTAATGCAAACTTTTTCGACTCGCAAGTTCACCACTTTTTCAATAATCGGAGTTATCGATATATTTTTATTCTTATGGAATCGACCATTCCAGATCTTAGTTCCACATTAACATTTTCAGCGACATTTATACACCGCTTTTTGTTACAGAGGCTTCTTTAATTTTATTGTAACAAACATGTCAAAGAGACTTAATGCTCTGAGTGTCGGTTGTTGGAACAATTAATCAAAATGTTTAAAAAAAAACAGTTTCCTTTGGGCACGATGAAGTTCTCTCAATTATATTGAGAGTCCATACGTACTTCGAGATTTGTTTTTTTTTTGTTTTTTTTTAAATCTCATATAGTACTGTATATATGTATATATGTTAGAAAGTATACCATATTACAGACCTCTTAACACAAAATTATGCGGTAGTAGTTCAGTCTGGTTTTCTAATTATTATTATGTTTATCTAAGATGTAGCTGTATTTTCGGACCTTCTCACTGTTGCTCCAAGTTCGGCATCCGAATCATCTATGTGGACTTCATCTACGGTTACCTTGTGCATGTCTAACGCAAATCTTGATGGTTGGAGAGTTTGTGTCTTTTTTAAGTGCAGCATTTTCCGTGTGGGCAGGATAGTCCAATTTGTGGTGTATAAATTAACTCTCCTACGGTGCTCGAAAAATACTCCTGTATGAGGTATCGGCTTGATACTATGTCCTGTCTTTTCTGTCTCCGGCAAGGTGTAGAGTGCAAAAATTACTGTGATTGCCGCTTTCCTGGCGAAAAACTAAACCCTATGCTTATATATGATACTAATCTATAGCAACCCTTATATTCTCCTTAATCATATGTATTTTTTTTTTTACTTTAGAAATCTTTACTTTTGTTCTGCATTCTACTTCAACCCTTTTTCTTTTCCTTCTTGTCTTCTTTACAACTTTCTTTCTTTAACTCTTTTAAAAACCTTTAAATTTTTACCATATCTTCTCTTTAAATCTTATATTTCTTCTAAATTTTCAATCTTTTCTTAACTCTTATTTTTAACAACCTCTTCTTTTGTTTTTCAACATTGTTAACATATTGTTTTCCTTACATTCATTACTCTTTTAGTTTTTATCTTTCTTGAACCTAGTTTTTAATTTTCCATCTCTAACTTTAAATATTTATTTATTATCTTCATACATTTTTTTATTCTTCTCACTTTTCCTTTCTATTTCGTGTCAAGTAATATTTTGTTTTGTTTTTATATATTCTCTTTCTTTTAGATCTCTTTTTTGCTTCTTTTAAATTTCTCTTTCTTTAAAATCTCTTATTTCTTTCTCAAACTTCTCTTTTGTTTAATTTCTCTATAGTTTTTTTTCTTTTACCTTCTTACCATTTAATCTAGAAATTTACCTGGATGCACTGGGTTATCTGTATTATTCCTTGCACTTCCTTATGGCCATGGACTACCAAACTCCGTTCATCAAATTTCTTCTGAAATTAGAGGGAATTTGTTGGAAATATTTTTGGTTACATACCCCGATTCCTGGGTCATAACCTTTACCTACCTTGTACAGCCCGGTCAAATTTGGTGTAAAATATGTCATATTAATCTTATTTCTGACCGGCGGATCTAGCATACCCATTTGCAAGCTATATTTTTGTAGCCTTAATTTACCTTTTTGCGGCGAGGTCCACTGAGATCGCCGTCGACTGTGATTGTCTCTATGGTTCCATGCAGATCGCCTGGAAGGTTTGCGAGTTTCTGTTTGCCCATGCGAAGAATCAGGATTTTTTACAAAATAGGCTGTTGCATTGGCTATTCTTACGAATGCACGTTCATCCTCCAGCCTATTACCACTGTACCTATTATATTCCTCTCGCCTCCTCCTCTCCTCCCTAAATTCTTCGGCTCTTACCTCTTGAATTCTCGCATTGTCTTGAGCTGTCTCTGTCCTGCCAGTGTTAGGTTTCCATTCGTCGTCTTTGTTATTAACACTTTGCCCGATGATTTCTGCCATGTTCACTTCAACCTCCTCTATTCTTGCATGTAAAGGGTTTCTTCGACTGGCGAAATGCGGAGTATTTGGTACCACTTGCCCACTAGCTGCGCCATTCTTAAAAACGGTGCTTTCTTTGTTTACCTCACCTGCGTTTTGTAACCACAGTTTTCTATTTACGCAGTCGATGACAGCTCGTCCCTCAGGAAATCCATTCCAAGTATACCGTCGGCTGGAATTGAATCAGTGTCGCCAATGGCATTAAATTTACAAGCCTGCTGACTATTATCTATCTGCAAGTTAGCCTGACAAATGCCTATGGACCTCCTAGCGAACCCAAAGAGTCCGCCAATCCTTATTTTCTCATGTGTCTGTATGGGCGTATTTATTTTT
Source organism: Dioctria linearis (assembly GCA_963930735.1). Lineage (NCBI taxonomy): Eukaryota > Metazoa > Arthropoda > Insecta > Diptera > Asilidae > Dioctria > Dioctria linearis. Next base: position 43,031 of record CAWVNZ010002507.1, on the reverse strand, counting down.
ATTCTATTGACCTTAATTATACTACATGAAGATCCAGTATCGATTAAAAGCGTAAGCTTGCCTTCTAAAGCTATGTCTGATGGCACTGTGATGACAAATTTATTACTGGAAGTCAATTTTTCTTCTTCTCTATCTGCTAAATACTTCTTTACGCAGATATTCGTGTAATGGTCACGTGTTCGGCAGAATTTGCAATACAGCCCCTCCCTTCCTGAATGGCAGTTATCTTGAATGCTAGCTGCACAGTTGGCTACTCTGACGTGATGAATTTGGCAATTGGATATCCCGTGCCCATATTCCTGACATCCCGTACAGAAAGGAACTTGTTGGCACTCTCTCGAAATGTGTCCAGGTTGACCGCATTTGAAGCATTTGACAACTCTGGGCTGTTGTGCTGCCCTAGCCGGAATTTCCCAGTTCCTTCCTGATTGGTTTGGCCTGCGTATCGATGGAAAAGGTATGTGGGACTGTCTCTGTCTTTCAACATTAAAATTACTAGTCATCCCTCCTTCCTGTGATGATTCTCTGTAATATTCTGGTGTTTTTATCCATACCCCTGGTACCTTAATTTTAAGTCTCCTAGCATCCATCTCAAAGTAGTCGGCCTCCTCACGTGCTTCATCCAGAGATCGAAATTTGCGTCCCGTCAAATATAGCTGAGTAGTCTGCTGCATAACACCCGCCTTGAACGTTGCCACCGCGTCTGCCTCAAGTTCCGCTATCAATCCCCCGTCTTTGTCTGGATACTTAGCCGAAACTGCCGCCTTGATTTGACACAGTAACTCCTTAAGTCTATCCGCATAGTCTTTTATGTCGTCACCGGGCCTTTGAACGCATGCTATCATTTCAGCTCGGAGCTCACAGTACGATTTTTTTTGGTATATAGGCAGTTTGAATTGTCTGCTGTAATGCCTCAAAATCCTTCGGCTCCTCCGAGCTTACTAGATAATATGCGTCGTCTAACAACCGATATCTTACACATTTCATGAAGATTGGCTGTTCCTCGGCCTTTAAACGATCGTAAAGATCTTTGCAGCAGCTCAGGAAACTGTGAACTTCCTTCAACAGTTTGGGCGTTCTTTCTCCAGAAAACGTGGGTATGTATCTGGACACCAAGTCCATGACTTTATCATAAGCATCGGCCATGGTTTCCTTGCTGGTTTCTCTGAGTTTTTTTTTCGGCACTTTTCCTTCACTCGTCTTTGCTAAGGTCTGCTTTTTTGTTTTCGCTTAAAATGACTCCTCGTACCCGATTACGATTACGTTCAACGCGATTACGACCAATGTGACATTAAGAAACTTTTTACAATCATATCACGATTTAGAATTATTAATTTATTACTACATACCTCTGATCTTTCACACTTTCACCCTTTTTCCCACACAAAGAAAATTAACCAAAAATTATAAATTTCATAGTAATAATAACAAAAATATTTTAGGCCACTTAACGCAAAAACTGCTCTCATTCACCCACAAAAATACATATATTCCCCTTCTGGCCTTTTCTTTTAGTCTTTTGAATATTTTTATATATTCACCTTGCCAATTTTAATCCTAATTCCCCAAAAACCATACATAAAATATCAACATCACAATAATCCCATAAGTTAATTAATTTTCCTTCCTGTGAAACTAAACAACTTACTACCTCACCCCTAGCACATACCTGAAGATAACCCAATACAATACTTTCCACTCACTCAATAGAAAATTATCACATCACAAACATTCAGATTGATGCTGAGGCACTATGCGCAACATTATCGCCCACAAACCAAACAAAGAACAAAATTCTGAAAGCCCTCGATGAATCAATTACTTATACCTTGAATTTTGCATCTAGAGCACACTGAAAAACTTTCAAATGCCTATCATTAACCCTTTATACACAAACTCACGCTCAGCACAGAATTATTATAAAATTAATATATAACTCAGCACTTAATCACACTTCTTAAATTTAATCTGAAAAGTTAATGGAGCAGCTAAAAAAAGCGTTAACTCCCACAATTAACAAAAATAAACAAAAATGGAGCAGCTATAAAGCATAACTCCCAAAATTAAAAAAAATGGAGCAGCTAAAAAAAGCGTTAACTCCCACAATTAACAAAAATAAACAAAAATGGAGCAGCTATAAAGCATAACTCCCAAAATTAAAAAAAATGAAGTATCTAAAAAAAGCATAACTCCCAATAAAAAAGAAATGGAGCAGCTAAAAAAAGCATAACTCCCAATAAAAAAGAAATGGAGCAGCTAAAAAAGCATAACTCCCAAAATATATAAATTTTAAAAACACAATACCTTTTTAAACCGCCTGCGCCAAATTGTCGTGTCCCAAAGCAATGCAGGGAAAACAATTAAAAGCAACACCGACTTTACTTTTACGTAAGATTTTATTTAAGAACACTAACCTGACTCACAAAAAATTACTGCGACTATCGCCATTGAAATCTAACACCGAACTGCTATCTTCAATAATATCCAACTTCTAACTGAACTCACCGATCTAGCGAATCGACCGTGCTCACCTCCATTCAATTAGGCGGAAGCGACTTTGACCCAGTGACCAGCGTAATACCTTGCAATCATAATTACAAAGTATTACGTTAATCACTGCCGACAGCGGGAGCCCCCAATACTGTATGTAAACAAACAGTGAGCCCAGCTGAGTATTTCACAATGCGAAGTGAATTACTTAACCATGGCTCAATGCCCAGTTACACACAGCAGTGGATGCGCCAGTTTACAAGTAAACAATTCGCAATCGCCAAGCATTTCACTGTGCGAAGTAAAATGCTTAGTTATTGCAAATGGTTTAATTACTTGTGCATTTGCTGCTAGCTCGAGTCGTGATGTCACAATTGCACCAATTGAATATTGGGTCACGACAGTAAATTATTCAAAAAATTATTTTATACTGTCGCAAATTTTAAATACGCCAGGGATCGCCTTTTCTATAGTAAATTATTCAAAAAATAATTTTCAACTGTCGCAAATTTTAATTACGCCAGGGATTGCCTTTTCTATAGTAAATTATTCAAAAAATAATTTTCTACTGTCGCAAATTTTAATTACGCCAGGGATTGCCTTTTCTATAGTAAACTTTTCAAAAAATAATTTTGAACTGTCGCAAATTTTAATTGCGCCAGGGATTGCCTTTTCTATAGTAAATTATTCAAAAAATAATTTTTTACTCTCGCAAATTTCAAATCCGCCAGGGATTGCCTATTCTATATTAAATTATTCAAAAAATAATTTTCTACTGTCGCAAATTTTAATTGCGCCAGGGATTGCCTTTTCTACAGTAAATTTTTCAAAAAATAATTTTTTACTGTCGCAAATTTTAAGTGCGCCAGGGATTTCCTTTTCTATAGTAAATTATTCAAAAAATAATTTTCTACTGTCGCAAATTTTAATTACGCCAGGGATTGCCTTTTCTATAGTAAATTATTCAAAAAATAATTTTCTACTGTCGCAAATTTTAATTACGCCAGGGATTGCCTTTTCTATAGTAAATTATTCAAAAAATAATTTTCTACTGTCGCAAATTTTAATTACGCCAGGGATTGCCTTTTCTATAGTAAATTACTCAAAAAATAATGTTTTACTGTCGCAAATTTTAATTACGCCAGGGATTGCCTTTTCTATAGTAAATTATTCAAAAAATAATTTTCAACTGTCGCAAATTTCAAATCCGCCAGGGATTGCCTTTTCTATAGTAAATTATTCAAAAAATAATTTTCAACTGTCGCAAATTTCAAATCCGCCAGGGATTGCCTTTTCTATAGTAAATTATTCAAAAAATAATTTTATGCTGTCGCAAATTTTAATTACGCCAGGGATTGCCTTTTCTATAGTAAATTATTCAAAAAATAATTTTTTACTGTCGCAAATTTTAAATCCGCCAGGGATTGCCTTTTCTATAGTAAACTTTTCAAAAAATAATTTTCTACTGTCGCAAATTTTAATTACACCAGGGATTGCCTTTTCTATAGTAAATTTTGCAAAAAATAATTTTCAACTGTCGCAAATTTTAATTACGCCAGGGATTGCCTTTTCTATAGTAAACTTTTCAAAAAATAATTTTCAACTGTCGCAAATTTTAATTACGCCAGGTATTGCCTTTTCTATAGTAAATTATTCAAAAAATAATTTTATACTGTCGCAAATTTTAATTGCGCCAGGGATTGCCTTTTTTATAGCAAATTATTCAAAAAATAATTTTCAACTGTCGCAAATTTTAATTACGACAGGGATTGCCTTTTCTATAGTAAATTATTCAAAAAATAATTTTCAACTGTCGCAAATTTTAATTGCGCCAGAGATTGCCTTTTCTATAGTAAATTATTCAAAAAAAAAATTTTTTACTGTCGCAAATTTTAAATATCCCAGGGATTGCCTTTTCTATAGTAAATTATTCAAAAAATAATTTTCTACTGTCGCAAATTTTAGTTACGCCAGGGATTGCCTTTTCTATAGTAAATTATTCAAAAAATAATTTTTTACTGTCGCAAATTTTAATTACGCCAGGGATTGCCTTTTCTATAGTAAATTATTCAAAAAATAATTTTCTACTGTCGCAAATTGCAAATCCGCCAGGGATTGCCTTTTCGATAGTAAACTTTTCAAAAAATAATTTTTTACTGTCGCAAATTTTAATTACGCCAGGGATTGCCTTTTCTATAGTAAATTATTCAAAAAATAATTTTATACTGTCGCAAATTTTAATTGCGCCAGGGATTGCCTTTTCTATAGTAAATTATTCAAAAAATAATTTTTTACTGTCGCAAATTTTAATAACGCCAGGGATTGCCTTTTCTATAGTAAATTATTCAAAAAATAATTTTCTACTGTCGCAAATTTTAATTACGCCAGGGATTGCCTTTTCTATAGTAAATTATTCAAAAAATAATTTTCTACTGTCGCAAATTTTAATTACGCCAGGGATTGCCTTTTCTATAGTAAATTATTCAAATATAATTTTCAACTGTCGCAAATTTTAATTACGCCAGGGATTGCCTTTTCTATAGTAAATTATTCAAAAAATAATTTTCAACTGTCGCAAATTTTAATTACGCCAGGGATTGCCTTTTCTATAGTAAATTATTCAAAAAATAATTTTCTACTGTCGCAAATTTTAATTACGCCAGGGATTGCCTTTTCTATAGTAAATTATTCAAAAAATAATTTTCTACTGTCGCAAATTTTAATTACGCCAGGGATTCCCTTTTCTATAGTAAATTATCCAAAAAATAATTTTCTACTGTCGCAAATTTTAATTACGCCAGGGATTGCCTTTTCTATAGTAAATTATTCAAAAAATAATTTTATACTGTCGCAAATTTTAATTGCGCCAGGGATTGCCTTTTCTATAGTAAATTATTCAAAAAATAATTTTCAACTGTCGCAAATTTTAATTACGCCAGGGATTGCCTTTTCAATAGTAAATTATTCAAAAAATAATTTTCAACTGTCGCAAATTTTAATTACGCCAGGGATTGCCTTTTCTATAGTAAATTATTCAAAAAATTATTTTCAACTTTCGCAAATTTTAATTACGCCAGGGATTGCCTTTTCTATAGTAAATTATTCTAAAAATAATTTTTTACTGTCGCAAACTTCAAATCCGCCAGGGATTGCCTTTTCTATAGTAAATTATTCAAAAAATAATTTTTTACTGTCGCAAATTTTAATTACGCCAGGGATTGCCTTTTCTATAGTAAATTATTCAAAAAATAATTTTCTACTGTCGCAAATTTCAAATCCGCCAGGGATTGCCTTTTCTATAGTAAACTTTTCAAAAAATAATTTTTTATTTTCGCAAATTTTAATTACGCCAGGGATTGCCTTTTCTATAGTAAATTATTCAAAAAATAATATTCTACTGTCGCAAATTTCAAATCCGCCAGGGATTGCCTTTTTTATAGTAAACTTTTCAAAAAATAATTTTATACTGTCGCAAATTTTAATTGCGCCAGGGATTGCCTTTTCTATATTAAATTATTCGAAAAATAATTTTTTACTGTCGCAAATTTTAATTACGCCAGGGATTGCCTTTTCTATAGTAAATTATTCAAAAAATAATTTTCTACTGTCGCAAATTTTAATTACGCCAGGGATTGCCTTTTCTATAGTAAATTATTCAAAAAATAATTTTCTACTGTCGCAAATTTTAATTACGCCAGGGATTGCCTTTTCTATAGTAAATTATTCAAAAAATAATTTTCAACTGTCGCAAATTTTAAATCCGCCAGGGATTGCCTTTTCTATAGTAAATTATTCAAAAATAATTTTCAACTGTCGCAAATTTCAAATCCGCCAGGGATTGCCTTTTCTATAGTAAATTATTCAAAAAATAATTTTATACTGTCGCAAATTTTAATTGCGCCAGGGATTGCCTTTTCTATAGTAAATTATTCAAAAAATAATTTTATACTGTCGCAAATTTTAATTGCGCAGGGATTGCCTTTTCTATAGTAAATTATTCAAAAAATAATTTTCAACTGTCGCAAATTTTAATTACGCCAGGGATTGCCTTTTCTATAGTAAATTATTCAAAAAATAATTTTATACTGTCGCAAATTTTAATTGCGCCAGGGATTGCCTTTTCTATAGCAAATTATTTAAAAAATAATTTTCAACTGTCGCAAATATTAATTACGCCAGGGATTGCCTTTTCTATAGTAAATTATTCAAAAAATAATTTTCAACTGTCGCAAATTTTAATTGCGCCAGGGATTGCCTTTTCTATAGTAAATTATTCAAAAAAATAATTTTTTACTGTCGCAAATTTTAAATATCCCAGGGATTGCCTTTTCTATAGTAAATTATTCAAAAAATAATTTTCTACTGTCGCAAATTTTAATTACGCCAGGGATTGCCTTTTCTATAGTAAATTATTCAAAAAATAATTTTTTACTGTCGCAAATTTTAATTACGCCAGGGATTGCCTTTTCTATAGTAAATTATTCAAAAAATAATTTTCTACTGTCGCAAATTTCAAATACGCCAGGGATTGCCTTTTCGATAGTAAACTTTTCAAAAAATAATTTTTTACTGTCGCAAATTTTAATTACGCCAGGGATTGCCTTTTCTATAGTAAATTATTCAAAAAATAATTTTCAACTGTCGCAAATTTCAAATCCGCCAGAGATTGCCTTTTCTATAGTAATTTATTCAAAAAATAATTTTCTACTGTCGCAAATTTTAATTACGCCAGGGATTGCCTTTTCTATAGTAAATTATTCAAAAAATACTTTTATACTGTCGCAAATTTTAAATACGCCAGGGATTGCCTTTTCTATAGTAAATTTTGCAAAAAAATAATTTTTTACTGTGGCAAATTTCAAATCCGCCAGGGATTGCCTTTTCTATAGAAAATTATTCAAAAAATAATTTTCTACTGTCGCAAATTTTTATTACGCCAGGGATTGCCTTTTCTATAGTAAATTATTCAAAAAATAATTTTCAACTGTCGCAAATTTCAAATCCGCCAGGGATTGCCTTTTCTATAGCAATTTATTCAAAAAATAATTTTATACTGTCGCAAATTTTAATTACGCCAGGGATTGCCTTTTCTATAGTAAATTATTCAAAAAATAATTTTCTACTGTCGCAAATTTTAATTACGCCAGGGATTGCCTTTTCTATAGTAAATTATTCAAAAAATAATTTTCTACTGTCGCTAATTTCAAATCCGCCAAGGATTGCCTTTTCGATAGTAAACTTTTCAAAAAATAATTTTTTACTGTCGCAAAATTTAATGACGCCAGGGATTGCCTTTTCTATAGTAAATTATTCAAAAAATAATTTTTTACTGTCGCAAATTTTAATTGCGCCAGGGATTGCCTTTTCTATATTAAATTATTCAAAAATAATTTTTTACTGTCGCAAATTTTATTTACGCCAGGGATTGCCTTTTCTATAGTAAATTATTCATAAAATAATTTTCTAATGTCGCAAATTTTAATTACGCCAGGGATTGCCTTTTCTATAGTAAACTTTTCAAAAAATAATTTTTTACTGTCGCAAATTTTAATTACGCCAGGGATTGCCTTTTGTATAGTAAATTATTCAAAAAATAATTTTCTACTGTCGCAAATTTCAAATCCGCCAGGGATTGCCTTTTCTATAGTAAATTATTCAAAAAATAATTTTTTACTGTCGCAAATTTTAATTACGCCAGGGATTGCCTTTTCTATAGTAAATTATTCAAAAAATAATTTTATACTGTCGCAAATTTTAATTGCGCCAAGGATTGCCTTTTCTATATTAAATTATTCAAAAAATAATTTTTTACTGTCGCAAATTTTAATTACGCCAGGGATTGCCTTTTCTATAGTAAATTATTCAAAAAATAATTTTCTACTGTCGCAAATTTTACTTACGCCAGGGATTGCCTTTTCTATAGTAAATTATTCAAAAAATAATTTTCTACTGTCGCAAATTTTAATTACGCCAGGGATTGCCTTTTCTATAGTAAATTATTCAAAAAATAATTTTCAACTGTCGCAAATTTTAAATCCGCCAGGGATTGCCTTTTCTATAGTAAATTATTCAAAAAATAATTTTCAACTGTCGCAAATTTCAAATCCGCCAGGGATTGCCTTTTCTATAGTAAATTATTCAAAAAATAATTTTATACTGTCGCAAATTTTAATTGCGCCAGGGATTGCCTTTTCTGTAGTAAATTATTCAAAAAATAATTTTCAACTGTCGCAAATTTTAATTACGCCAGGGATTGGCTTTTCTATAGTAAATTATTCAAAAAATAATTTTATACTGTCGCAAATTTTAATTGCGCCAGGGATTGCCTTTTCTATAGTAAATTATTCAAAAAATAATTTTCAACTGTCGCAAATTTTAATTACGCCAAGGATTGCCTTTTCTATAGTAAATTATTCAAAAAATAATTTTCCACTGTCGCAAATTTTAATTGCGCCAGGGATTGCCTTTTCTATAGTAAATTATTCAAAAAATAATTTTTTACTGTCGCAAATTTTAATTACGCCAGGGATTGCCTTTTCTATAGTAAATTATTCAAAAAATAATTTTCAACTGTCGCAAATTTTAATTGCGCCAGGGATTGCCTTTTCTATATTAAATTATTCAAAAAATAATTTTTTACTGTCGCAAATTTTAATTACGCCAAGGATTGCCTTTTCTATAGTAAATTATTCAAAAAATAATTTTCTACTGTCGCAAATTTTAATTACGCCAGGGATTGCCTTTTCTATAGTAAATTATTCAAAAAATAATTTTCTACTGTCGCAAATTTTAATTACGCCAGGGATTGCCTTTTCTATAGTAAATTATTCAAAAAATAATTTCAACTGTCGCAAATTTTAAATCCGCCAGGGATTGCCTTTTCTATAGTAAATTATTCAAAAAATAATTTTCAACTGTCGCAAATTTCAAATCCGCCAGGGATTGCCTTTTCTATAGTAAATTATTCAAAAAATAATTTTATACTGTCGCAAATTTTAATTGCGCCAGGGATTGCCTTTTCTATAGTAAATTATTCAAAAAATAATTTTATACTGTCGCAAATTTTAATTGCGCCAGGGATTGCCTTTTCTGTAGTAAATTATTCAAAAAATAATTTTCAACTGTCGCAAATTTTAATTACGCCAGGGATTGGCTTTTCTATAGTAAATTATTCAAAAAATAATTTTATACTGTCGCAAATTTTAATTGCGCCAGGGATTGCCTTTTCTATAGTAAATTATTCAAAAAATAATTTTCAACTGTCGCAAATTTTAATTACGCCAGGGATTGCCTTTTCTATAGTAAATTATTCAAAAATAATTTTCCACTGTCGCAAATTTTAATTGCGCCAGGGATTGCCTTTTCTATAGTAAATTATTCAAAAAAATAATTTTTTACTGTCGCAAATTTTAAATATCCCAGGATTGCCTTTTCTATAGTAAATTATTCAAAAAATAATTTTCTACTGTCGCAAATTTTAATTACGCCAGGGATTGCCTTTTCTATAGTAAATTATTCAAAAAATAATTTTTTACTGTCGCAAATTTTAATTACGCCAGGGATTGCCTTTTCTATAGTAAATTATTCAAAAAATAATTTTCTACTGTCGCAAATTTTAATTACGCCAGGGATTGCCTTTTCTATAGTAAATTATTCAAAAAATAATTTTCAACTGTCGCAAATTTTAAATCCGCCAGGGATTGCCTTTTCTATAGTAAATTATTCAAAAAATAATTTTCAACTGTCGCAAATTTCAAATCCGCCAGGGATTGCCTTTTCTATAGTAAATTATTCAAAAAATAATTTTCTACTGTCGCAAATTTTAATTGCGCCAGAGATTGGCTTTTCTATAGTAAATTATTCAAAAAATAATTTTATACTGTCGCAAATTTTAATTGCGCCAGGGATTGCCTTTTCTATAGTAAATTATTCAAAAATAATTTTCAACTGTCGCAAATTTTAATTACGCCAGGATTGGCTTTTCTATAGTAAATTATTCAAAAAATAATTTTATACTGTCGCAAATTTCAAATCCGCCAGGGATTGCCTTTTCTATAGTAAATTATTCAAAAAATAATTTTATACTGTCGCAAATTTTAATTGCGCCAGGGATTGCCTTTTCTATAGTAAATTATTCAAAAAAATAATTTTATACTGTCGCAAATTTTAATTGCGCCAGAGATTGCTTTTTCTATAGTAAATTATTCAAAAAAATAATTTTCAACTTCGCTAGTTTTAATTACGCCAGGGATTGCCTTTTCTATAGTAAATTATTCAAAAATAATTTTATACTGTCGCAAATTTTAATTGCGCCAGGAATTGCCTTTTCTATAGTAAATTATTCAAAAAATTATTTTCAACTGTCGCAAATTTTAATTACGCCAGGGATTGCCTTTTCTATAGTAAATTATTCAAAAAATAATTTTCAACTGTCGCAAATTTTAATTGCGCCAGGGATTGCCTTTTCTATAGTAAATTATTCAAAAAAATAATTTTTTACTGTCGCAAATTTTAAATATCCAGGGATTGCCTTTTCTATAGTAAATTATTCAAAAAATAATTTTCTACTGTCGCAAATTTTAATTACGCCAGGGATTGCCTTTTCTATAGTAAATTATTCAAAAAATAATTTTTTTACTGTCGCAAATTTTAATTACGCCAGGGATTGCCTTTTCTATAGTAAATTATTCAAAAAATATTTTTCTACTGTCGCAAATTTCAAATACGCCAGGGATTGCCTTTTCGATAGTAATCTTTTCAAAAAATAATTTTTTACTGTCGCAAATTTTAAATATCCCAGGGATTGCCTTTTCTATAGTAAATTATTCAAAAAATAATTTTATACTGTCGCAAATTTTAAATACGCCAGGGATTGCCTTTTCTATAGTAAATTTTGCAAAAAAATAATTTTTTACTGTCGCAAATTTCAAATCCGCCAGGGATTGCCTTTTCTATAGTAAATTATTCAAAAAATAATTTTTTACTATGGCAAGTTTTAATTGCGCCAGGCATTGCCTTTTCTATAGCAAATTATTCAAAAAATAATTTTCTACTGTCGCAAATTTCAAATACGCCAGGGATTGCCTGTTTCGATAGTAAACTTTTCAAAAAATAATTTTTTACTGTAGCAAATTTTAATTACGCCAGGGATTGCCTTTTCTATAGTAAATTATTCAAAAAATAATTTTATACTGTCGCAAATTTTAATTGCGCCAGGGATTGCCTTTTCTATAGTAAATTATTCAAAAAATAATTTTTTACTGTCGCAAATTTTAATTGCGCCAGGGATTGCCTTTTCTATAGTAAATTATTCAAAAAATAATTTTCTACTGTCGCAAATTTTACTTACGCCAGGGATTGCCTCTTCTATAGTAAATTATTCAAAAAATAATTTTCTACTGTCGCAAATTTTAAATATCCCAGGGATTGCCTTTTCTATAGTAAATTATTCAAAAAATAATTTTATACTGTCGCAAATTTTAAATACGCCAGGGATTGCCTTTTCTATAGTAAATTTTGCAAAAAAATAATTTTTTACTGTCGCAAATTTCAAATCCGCCAGGGATTGCCTTTTCTATAGTAAATTATTCAAAAAATAATTTTTTACTATGGCAAGTTTTAATTGCGCCAGGGATTGCCTTTTCTATAGTAAATTATTCAAAAAATAATTTTCTACTGTCGCAAATTTTAATTACGCCAGAGATTGCCTTTTCTATAGTAAATTATTCAAAAAATAATTTTCAACTTTCGCAAATTTCAAATCCGCCAGGGATTGCCTTTTCTATAGTAATTTATTCAAAAAATAATTTTCTACTGTCGCAAATTTTAATTACGCCAGGGATTGCCTTTTCTATAGCAAATTATTCAAAAAATAATTTTATACTGTCGCAAATTTTAAATACGCCAGGGATTGCCTTTTCTATAGTAAATTTTGCAAAAAAATAATTTTTTACTGTGGCAAATTTCAAATCCGCCAGGGATTGCCTTTTCTATAGTAAATTATTCAAAAAATAATTTTCTACTGTCGCAAATTTTAATTACGCCAGGGATTGCCTTTTCTATAGTAAATTATTCAAAAAATAATTTTATACTGTCGCAAATTTTAATTACGCCAGGGATTGCCTTTTCTATAGTAAATTATTCAAAAAATAATTTTCTACTGTCGCAAATTTTAATTACGCCAGGGATTGCCTTTTCTATAGTAAATTATTCAAAAAATAATTTTCTACTGTCGCAAATTTCAAATCCGCCAAGGATTTCCTTTTCGATAGTAAACTTTTCAAAAAATAATTTTTTACTGTCGCAAATTTTAATGACGCCAGGGATTGCCTTTTCTATAGTAAATTATTCAAAAAATAATTTTATACTGTCGCAAATTTTAATTGCGCCAGGGATTGCCTTTTCTATAGTAAATTATTCAAAAAATAATTTTCTACTGTCGCAAATTTTAATTACGCCAGGGATTGCCTTTTCTATAGTAAATTATTCAAAAAATAATTTTTTACTGTCGCAAATTTTAATTACGCCAGGGATTGCCTTTTCTATAGTAAATTATTCAAAAAATAATTTTCTACTGTCGCAAATTTTAATTACGCCAGGGATTGCCTTTTCTATAGTAAATTATTCAAAAAATAATTTTCAACTGTCGCAAATTTTAAATCAGCCAGGGATTGCCTTTTCTATAGTAAATTATTCAAAAAATAATTTTCAACTGTCGCAAATTTCAAATCCGCCAGGGATTGCCTTTTCTATAGTAAATTATTCAAAAAATAATTTTCTACTGTCGCAAATTTTAATTGCGCCAGGGATTGCCTTTTCTATAGTAAATTATTCAAAAAATAATTTTCTACTGTCGCAAATTTTAATTACGCCAGGGATTGCCTTTTCTATAGTAAATTATTCAAAAAATAATTTTCAACTGTCGCAAATTTTAAATCCGCCAGGGATTGCCTTTTCTATAGTAAATTATTCAAAAAATAATTTTCAACTGTCGCAAATTTCAAATCCGCCAGGGATTGCCTTTTCTATAGTAAATTATTCAAAAAATAATTTTATACTGTCGCAAATTTTAATTGCGCCAGGGATTGCCTTTTCTATAGTAAATTATTCAAAAAATAATTTTATACTGTCGCAAATTTTAATTGCGCCAGAGATTGCTTTTTCTATAGTAAATTATTCAAAAAATAATTTTCAACTTCGCTAGTTTTAATTACGCCAGGGATTGCCTTTTCTATAGTAAATTATTCAAAAAATAATTTTATACTGTCGCAAATTTTAATTGCGCCAGGGATTGCCTTTTCTATAGTAAATTATTCAAAAAATTATTTTCAACTGTCGCAAATTTTAATTACGCCAGGGATTGCCTTTTCTATAGTAAATTATTCAAAAAATAATTTTCAACTGTCGCAAATTTTAATTGCGCCAGGGATTGCCTTTTCTATAGTAAATTATTCAAAAAAATAATTTTTTACTGTCGCAAATTTTAAATATCCCAGGGATTGCCTTTTCTATAGTAAATTATTCAAAAAATAATTTTCTACTGTCGCAAATTTTAATTACGCCAGGGATTGCCTTTTCTATAGTAAATTATTCAAAAAATAATTTTTTACTGTCGCAAATTTTAATTGCGCCAGGGATTGCCTTTTCTATAGTAAATTATTCAAAAAATAATTTTCTACTGTCGCAAATTTTAATTACGCCAGGGATTGCCTTTTCTATAGTAAATTATTCAAAAAATAATTTTCAACTGTCGCAAATTTTAAATCCGCCAGGGATTGCCTTTTCTATAGTAAATTATTCAAAAAATAATTTTCAACTGTCGCAAATTTCAAATCCGCCAGGGATTGCCTTTTCTATAGTAAATTATTCAAAAAATAATTTTATACTGTCGCAAATTTTAATTGCGCCAGGGATTGCCTTTTCTATAGTAAATTATTCAAAAAATAATTTTATACTGTCGCAAATTTTAATTGCGCCAGAGATTGCTTTTTCTATAGTAAATTATTCAAAAAATAATTTTCAACTTCGCTAGTTTTAATTACGCCAGGGATTGCCTTTTCTATAGTAAATTATTCAAAAAATAATTTTATACTGTCGCAAATTTTAATTGCGCCAGGGATTGCCTTTTCTATAGTAAATTATTCAAAAAATTATTTTCAACTGTCGCAAATTTTAATTACGCCAGGGATTGCCTTTTCTATAGTAAATTATTCAAAAAATAATTTTCAACTGTCGCAAATTTTAATTGCGCCAGGGATTGCCTTTTCTATAGTAAATTATTCAAAAAAATAATTTTTTACTGTCGCAAATTTTAAATATCCCAGGGATTGCCTTTTCTATAGTAAATTATTCAAAAAATAATTTTATACTGTCGCAAATTTTAAATACGCCAGGGATTGCCTTTTCTATAGTAAATTTTGCAAAAAAATAATTTTTTACTGTCGCAAATTTCAAATCCGCCAGGGATTGCCTTTTCTATAGTAAATTATTCAAAAAATAGTTTTTTACTATGGCAAGTTTTAATTGCGCCAGGGATTGCCTTTTCTATAGTAAATTATTCAAAAAATAATTTTCTACTGTCGCAAATTTTAATTACGCCAGAGATTGCCTTTTCTATAGTAAATTATTCAAAAAATAATTTTCAACTGTCGCAAATTTCAAATCCGCCAGGGATTGCCTTTTCTATAGTAATTTATTCAAAAAATAATTTTCTACTGTCGCAAATTTTAATTACGCCAGGGATTGCCTTTTCTATAGCAAATTATTCAAAAAATAATTTTATACTGTCGCAAATTTTAAATACGCCAGGGATTGCCTTTTCTATAGTAAATTTTGCAAAAAAATAATTTTTTACTGTGGCAAATTTCAAATCCGCCAGGGATTGCCTTTTCTATAGTAAATTATTCAAAAAATAATTTTCTACTGTCGCAAATTTTAATTACGCCAGGGATTGCCTTTTCTATAGTAAATTATTCAAAAAATAATTTTATACTGTCGCAAATTTTAATTACGCCAGGGATTGCCTTTTCTATAGTAAATTATTCAAAAAATAATTTTCTACTGTCGCAAATTTTAATTACGCCAGGGATTGCCTTTTCTATAGTAAATTATTCAAAAAATAATTTTCTACTGTCGCAAATTTCAAATCCGCCAAGGATTGCCTTTTCGATAGTAAACTTTTCAAAAACTAATTTTTTACTGTCGCAAATTTTAATGACGCCAGGGATTGCCTTTTCTATAGTAAATTATTCAAAAAATAATTTTATACTGTCGCAAATTTTAATTGCGCCAGGGATTGCCTTTTCTATATTAAATTATTCAAAAAATAATTTTTTACTGTCGCAAATTTTAATTACGCCAGGGATTGCCTTTTCTATAGTAAATTATTCAAAAAATAATTTGCTACTGTCGCAAATTTTAATTACGCCAGGGATTGCCTTTTCTATAGTAAATTATTCAAAAAATAATTTTCTACTGTCGCAAATTTTAATTACGCCAGGGATTGCCTTTTCTATAGTAAATTATTCAAAAAATAATTTTCAACTGTCGCAAATTTTAAATCCGCCAGGGATTGCATTTTCTATAGTAAATTATTCAAAAAATAATTTTCAACTGTCGCAAATTTCAAATCCGCCAGGGATTGCCTTTTCTATAGTAAATTATTCAAAAAATAATTTTATACTGTCGCAAATTTTAATTGCGCCAGGGATTGCCTTTTCTATAGTAAATTATTCAAAAAATAATTTTATACTGTCGCAAATTTTAATTGCGCCAGGGATTGCCTTTTCTATAGTAAATTATTCAAAAAATAATTTTCAACTGTCGCAAATTTTAATTACGCTAGGGATTGCCTTTTCTATAGTAAATTATTCAAAAAATAATTTTATACTGTCGCAAATTTTAATTGCGCCAGGGATTGCCTTTTCTATAGTAAATTATTCAAAAAATAATTTTCAACTGTCGCAAATTTTAATTACGCCAGGGATTGCATTTTCTATAGTAAATTATTCAAAAAATAATTTTCAACTGTCGCAAATTTTAATTGCGCCAGGGATTGCCTTTTCTATAGTAAATTATTCAAAAAAATAATTTTTTACTGTCGCAAATTTTAAATATCCCAGGGATTGCCTTTTCTATAGTAAATTATTCAAAAAATAATTTTCTACTGTCGCAAATTTTAATTACGCCAGGGATTGCCTTTTCTATAGTAAATTATTCAAAAAATAATTTTTTACTGTCGCAAATTTTAATTACGCCAGGGATTGCCTTTTCTATAGTAAATTATTCAAAAAATAATTTTCTACTGTCGCAAATTTCAAATACGCCAGGGATTGCCTTTTCGATAGTAAACTTTTCAAAATATAATTTTTTACTGTCGCAAATTTTAATTACGCCAGGGATTGCCTTTTCTATAGTAAATTATTCAAAAAATAATTTTATACTGTCGCAAATTTTAATTGCGCCAGGGATTGCCTTTTCTATAGTAAATTATTCAAAAAATAATTTTTTACTGTCGCAAATTTTAATTACGCCAGGGATTGCCTTTTCTATAGTAAATTATTCAAAAAATAATTTTCTACTGTCGCAAATTTTAATTACGCCAGGGATTGCCTTTTCTATAGTAAATTATTCAAAAAATAATTTTCTACTGTCGCAAATTTTAATTACGCCAGGGATTGCCTTTTCTATAGTAAATTATTCAAAAAATAATTTTCAACTGTCGCAAATTTCAAATCCGCCAGGGATTGCCTTTTCTATAGTAAATTATTCAAAAAATAATTTTATACTGTCGCAAATTTTAATTACGCCAGGGATTGCCTTTTCTATAGTAAATTATTCAAAAAATAATTTTCTACTGTCGCAAATTTTAATTACGCCAGGGATTGCCTTTTCTATAGTAAATTATTCAAAAAATAATTTTCAACTGTCGCAAATTTCAAATCCGCCAGGGATTGCCTTTTCCATAGTAAATTATTCAAAAAATAATTTTATACTGTCGCAAATTTTAATTACGCCAGGGATTGCCTTTTCTATAGTAAATTATTCAAAAAATAATTTTTTACTGTCGCAAATTTTAAATCCGCCAGGGATTGCCTTTTCTATAGTAAACTTTTCAAAAAATAATTTTCTACTGTCGCAAATTTTAATTACGCCAGGGATTGCCTTTTCTAAAGTAAATTTTGCAAAAAATAATTTTCAACTGTCGCAAATTTTAATTACGCCAGGGATTGCCTTTTCTATAGTAAACTTTTCAAAAAATAATTTTCAACTGTCGCAAATTTTAATTACGCCAGGGATTGCCTTTTCTATAGTAAATTATTCAAAAAATAATTTTATACTGTCGCAAATTTTAATTGCGCCAGGGATTGCCTTTTCTATAGTAAATTATTCAAAAAATAATTTTCTACTGTCGCAAATTTTAATTACGCCAGAGATTGCCTTTTCTATAGTAAATTATTCAAAAAATAATTTTCAACTGTCGCAAATTTCAAATCCGCCAGGGATTGCCTTTTCTATAGTAATTTATTCAAAAAATAATTTTCTACTGTCGCAAATTTTAATTACGCCAGGGATTGCCTTTTCTATAGCAAATTATTCAAAAAATAATTTTATACTGTCGCAAATTTTAAATACGCCAGGGATTGCCTTTTCTATAGTAAATTTTGCAAAAAAATAATTTTTTACTGTGGCAAATTTCAAATCCGCCAGGGATTGCCTTTTCTATAGTAAATTATTCAAAAAATAATTTTCTACTGTCGCAAATTTTAATTACGCCAGGGATTGCCTTTTCTATAGTAAATTATTCAAAAAATAATTTTATACTGTCGCAAATTTTAATTACGCCAGGGATTGCCTTTTCTATAGTAAATTATTCAAAAAATAATTTTCTACTGTCGCAAATTTTAATTACGCCAGGGATTGCCTTTTCTATAGTAAATTATTCAAAAAATAATTTTCTACTGTCGCAAATTTCAAATCCGCCAAGGATTGCCTTTTCGATAGTAAACTTTTCAAAAAATAATTTTTTACTGTCGCAAATTTTAATGACGCCAGGGATTGCCTTTTCTATAGTAAATTATTCAAAAAATAATTTTATACTGTCGCAAATTTTAATTGCGCCAGGGATTGCCTTTTCTATATTAAATTATTCAAAAAATAATTTTTTACTGTCGCAAATTTTAATTACGCCAGGGATTGCCTTTTCTATAGTAAATTATTCAAAAAATAATTTGCTACTGTCGCAAATTTTAATTACGCCAGGGATTGCCTTTTCTATAGTAAATTATTCAAAAAATAATTTTCTACTGTCGCAAATTTTAATTACGCCAGGGATTGCCTTTTCTATAGTAAATTATTCAAAAAATAATTTTCAACTGTCGCAAATTTTAAATCCGCCAGGGATTGCATTTTCTATAGTAAATTATTCAAAAAATAATTTTCAACTGTCGCAAATTTCAAATCCGCCAGGGATTGCCTTTTCTATAGTAAATTATTCAAAAAATAATTTTATACTGTCGCAAATTTTAATTGCGCCAGGGATTGCCTTTTCTATAGTAAATTATTCAAAAAATAATTTTATACTGTCGCAAATTTTAATTGCGCCAGGGATTGCCTTTTCTATAGTAAATTATTCAAAAAATAATTTTCAACTGTCGCAAATTTTAATTACGCTAGGGATTGCCTTTTCTATAGTAAATTATTCAAAAAATAATTTTATACTGTCGCAAATTTTAATTGCGCCAGGGATTGCCTTTTCTATAGTAAATTATTCAAAAAATAATTTTCAACTGTCGCAAATTTTAATTACGCCAGGGATTGCATTTTCTATAGTAAATTATTCAAAAAAAAATTTTCAACTGTCGCAAATTTTAATTGCGCCAGGGATTGCCTTTTCTATAGTAAATTATTCAAAAAAATAATTTTTTACTGTCGCAAATTTTAAATATCCCAGGGATTGCCTTTTCTATAGTAAATTATTCAAAAAATAATTTTCTACTGTCGCAAATTTTAATTACGCCAGGGATTGCCTTTTCTATAGTAAATTATTCAAAAAATAATTTTTTACTGTCGCAAATTTTAATTACGCCAGGGATTGCCTTTTCTATAGTAAATTATTCAAAAAATAATTTTCTACTGTCGCAAATTTCAAATACGCCAGGGATTGCCTTTTCGATAGTAAACTTTTCAAAATATAATTTTTTACTGTCGCAAATTTTAATTACGCCAGGGATTGCCTTTTCTATAGTAAATTATTCAAAAAATAATTTTATACTGTCGCAAATTTTAATTGCGCCAGGGATTGCCTTTTCTATAGTAAATTATTCAAAAAATAATTTTTTACTGTCGCAAATTTTAATTACGCCAGGGATTGCCTTTTCTATAGTAAATTATTCAAAAAATAATTTTCTACTGTCGCAAATTTTAATTACGCCAGGGATTGCCTTTTCTATAGTAAATTATTCAAAAAATAATTTTCTACTGTCGCAAATTTTAATTACGCCAGGGATTGCCTTTTCTATAGTAAATTATTCAAAAAATAATTTTCAACTGTCGCAAATTTCAAATTCGCCAGGGATTGCCTTTTCTATAGTAAATTATTCAAAAAATAATTTTATACTGTCGCAAATTTTAATTACGCCAGGGATTGCCTTTTCTATAGTAAATTATTCAAAAAATAATTTTCTACTGTCGCAAATTTTAATTACGCCAGGGATTGCCTTTTCTATAGTAAATTATTCAAAAAATAATTTTCAACTGTCGCAAATTTCAAATCCGCCAGGGATTGCCTTTTCCATAGTAAATTATTCAAAAAATAATTTTATACTGTCGCAAATTTTAATTACGCCAGGGATTGCCTTTTCTATAGTAAATTATTCAAAAAATAATTTTTTACTGTCGCAAATTTTAAATCCGCCAGGGATTGCCTTTTCTATAGTAAACTTTTCAAAAAATAATTTTCTACTGTCGCAAATTTTAATTACGCCAGGGATTGCCTTTTCTAAAGTAAATTTTGCAAAAAATAATTTTCAACTCTCGCAAATTTTAATTACGCCAGGGATTGCCTTTTCTATAGTAAACTTTTCAAAAAATAATTTTCAACTGTCGCAAATTTTAATTACGCCAGGGATTGCCTTTTCTATAGTAAATTATTCAAAAAATAATTTTATACTGTCGCAAATTTTAATTGCGCCAGGGATTGCCTTTTCTATAGTAAATTATTCAAAAAATAATTTTCAACTGTCGCAAATTTTAATTACGCCAGGGATTGCCTTTTCTATAGTAAATTATTCAAAAAATAAATTTCAACTGTCGCAAATTTTAATTGCGCCAGGGATTGCCTTTTCTATAGTAAATTATTCAAAAAATAATTTTTTACTGTCGCAAATTTTAAATATCCCAGGGATTGCCTTTTCTATAGTAAATTATTCAAAAAATAATTTTTTACTGTCGCAAATTTTAATTACGCCAGGGATTGCCTTTTCTATAGTAAATTATTCAAAAAATAATTTTCTACTGTCGCAAATTTCAAATCCGCCAGGGATTGCCTTTTCTATAGTAAACTTTTCAAAAAATAATTTTTTACTGTCGCAAATTTTAATTACGCCAGGGATTGCCTTTTCTATAGTAAATTATTCAAAAAATAACTTTATACTGTCGCAAATTTTAATTACGCCAGGGATTGCCTTTTCTATAGTAAATTATTCAAAAAATAATTTTATACTGTCGCAAATTTTAATTGCGCCAGGGATTGCCTTTTCTATAGTAAATTATTCAAAAAATAATTTTTTACTGTCGCAAATTTTAATTACGCCAGGGATTGCCTTTTCTATAGTAAATTATTCAAAAAATAATTTTCTACTGTCGCAAATTTTAATTACGCCAGGGATTGTCTTTTCTATAGTAAATTATTCAAAAAATAATTTTTTACTGTCGCAAATTTTAAATAAACCAGGGATTGCCTTTTCTATAGTAAATTATTCAAAAAATAATTTTATACTGTCGCAAATTTTAAATACGCCAGGGATTGCCTTTTCTATAGTAAATTTTGCAAAAAAATAATTTTTTACTGTCGCAAATTTCAAATCCGCCAGGGATTGCCTTTTCTATAGTAAATTATTCAAAAAATAATTTTTTACTATGGCAAGTTTTAATTGCGCCAGGGATTGCCTTTTCTATAGTAAATTATTCAAAAAATAATTTTCTACTGTCGCAAATTTTAATTACGCCAGGGATTGCCTTTTCTATAGTAAATTATTCAAAAAATAATTTTCAACTGTCGCAAATTTCAAATCCGCCAGGGATTGCCTTTTCTATAGTAATTTATTCAAAAAATAATTTTCTACTGTCGCAAATTTTAATTACGCCAGGGATTGCCTTTTCTATAGTAAATTATTCAAAAAATAATTTTCTACTGACGCAAATTTTAATTACGCCAGGGATTGCCTTTTCTATAGTAAATTATTCAAAAAATAATTTTCTACTGTCGCAAATTTCAAATCCGCCAAGGATTGCCTTTTCGATAGTAAACTTTTCAAAAAATAATTTTTTACTGTCGCAAATTTTAATGACGCCAGGGATTGCCTGTTCTATAGTAAATTATTCAAAAAATAATTTTATACTGTCGCAAATTTTAATTGCGCCAGGGATTGCCTTTTCTATATTAAATTATTCAAAAAATAATTTTTTACTGTCGCAAATTTTAATTACGCCAGGGATTGCCATTTCTATAGTAAATTATTCAAAAAATAATTTTCTACTGTCGCAAATTTTAATTACGCCAGGGATTGCCTTTTCTATAGTAAATTATTCAAAAAATAATTTTCAACTGTCGCAAATTTTAAATCCGCCAGGGATTGCCTTTTCTATAGTAAATTATTCAAAAAATAATTTTCAACTGTCGCAAATTTCAAATCCGCCAGGGATTGCCTTTTCTATAGTAAATTATTCAAAAAATAATTTTATACTGTCGCAAATTTTAATTGCGCCAGGGATTGCCTTTTCTATAGTAAATTATTCAAAAAATAATTTTCAACTGTCGCAAATTTTAATTACGCCAGGGATTGCCTTTTCTATAGTAAATTATTCAAAAAATAATTTTATAATGTCGCAAATTTTAATTGCGCCAGGGATTGCCTTTTCTATAGTAAATTATTCAAAAAATAATTTTCAACTGTCGCAAATTTTAATTACGCCAGGGATTGCCTTTTCTATAGTAAATTATTCAAAAAATAATTTTCAACTGTCGCAAATTCCAAATCCGCCAGGGATTGCCTTTTCTATAGTAAAATTTTCAAAAAATAATTTTTTACTGTCGCAAATTTTAATTACGCCAGGGATTGCCTTTTCTATAGTAAATTATTCAAAAAATAATTTTATACTGTCGCAAATTTTAATTACGCCAGGGATTGCCTTTTCTATAGTAAATTATTCAAAAAATAATTTTATACTGTCGCAAATTTTAATTGCGCCAGGGATTGCCTTTTCTATAGTAAATTATTCAAAAAATAATTTTTTACTGTCGCAAATTTTAATTACGCCAGGGATTGCCTTTTCTATAGTAAATTATTCAAAAAATAATTTTCTACTGTCGCAAATTTTAATTACGCCAGGGATTGTCTTTTCTATAGTAATTTATTCAAAAAATAATTTTTTACTGTCGCAAATTTTAAATAAACCAGGGATTGCCTTTTCTATAGTAAATTATTCAAAAAATAATTTTATACTGTCGCAAATTTTAAATACGCCAGGGATTGCCTTTTCTATAGTAAATTTTGCAATAAAATAATTTTTTACTGTCGCAAATTTCAAATCCGCCAGGAATTGCCTTTTCTATAGTAAATTATTCAAAAAATAATTTTTTACTATGGCAAGTTTTAATTGCGCCAGGGATTGCCTTTTCTATAGTAAATTTTGCAAAAAAATAATTTTTTACCGTCGCAAATTTCAAATCCGCCAGGGATTGCCTTTTCTATAGTAAATTATTCAAAAAATAATTTTTTACTATGGCAAGTTTTAATTGCTCCAGGGATTGCCTTTTCTATAGGAAATTATTCAAAAAATAATTTTCTACTGTCGCAAATTTTAATTACGCCAGGGATTGCCTTTTCTATAGTAAATTATTCAAAAAATAATTTTCAACTGTCGCAAATTTCAAATCCGCCAGGGATTGCCTTTTCTATAGTAATTTATTCAAAAAATAATTTTCTACTGTCGCAAATTTTAATTACGCCAGGGATTGCCTTTTCTATAGCAAATTATTCAAAAAATAATTTTATACTGTCGCAAATTTTAAATACGCCAGGGATTGCCTTTTCCAAAGTAAATTTTGCAAAAAAATAATTTTTTACTGTGGCAAATTTCAAATCCGCCAGGGATTGCCTTTTCTATAGTAAATTATTCAAAAAATAATTTTCTACTGTTGCAAATTTTAATTACGCCAGGGATTGCCTTTTCTATAGTAAATTATTCAAAAAATAATTTTATACTGTCGCAAATTTTAATTACGCCAGGGATTGCCTTTTCTATAGTAAATTATTCAAAAAATAATTTTCTACTGTCGCAAATTTCAAATCCGCCAGGGATTGCCTTTTCTATAGTAAACTTTTCAAAAAATAATTTTTTACTGTCGCAAATTTTAATTACGCCAGGGATTGCCTTTTCTATAGTAAATTATTCAAAAAATAATTTTCAACTGTCGCAAATTTTAATTGCGCCAGGGATTGCCTTTTCTATAGTAAATTATTCAAAAAATAATTTTCAACTGTCGCAAATTTTAATTACGCCAGGTATTGCCTTTTCTATAGTAAATTATTCAAAAAATAATTTTCAACTGTCGCAAATTTTAATTGCGCCAGGGATTGCCTTTTCTATAGTAAATTATTCAAAAAAATAATTTTTTACTGTCGCAAATTTTAAATATCCCAGGGATTGCCTTTTCTATAGTAAATTATTCAAAAAATAATTTTCTACTGTCGCAAATTTTAATTACGCCAGGGATTGCCTTTTCTATAGTAAATTATTCAAAAAATAATTTTTTACTGTCGCAAATTTTAATTACGCCAGGGATTGCCTTTTCTATAGTAAATTATTCAAAAAATAATTTTCTACTGTCGCAAATTTCAAATACGCCAGGGATTGCCTTTTCGATAGTAAACTTTTCAAAATATAATTTTTTACTGTCGCAAATTTTAATTACGCCAGGGATTGCCTTTTCTATAGTAAATTATTCAAAAAATAATTTTATACTGTCGCAAATTTTAATTGCGCCAGGGATTGCCTTTTCTATAGTAAATTATTCAAAAAAAAATTTTTTACTGTCGCAAATTTTAATTACGCCAGGGATTGCCTTTTCTATAGTAAATTATTCAAAAATTAATTTTCTACTGTCGCAAATTTTAATTACGCCAGGGATTGCCTTTTCTATAGTAAATTATTCAAAAAATAATTTTCTACTGTCGCAAATTTTAATTACGCCAGGGATTGCCTTTTCTATAGTAAATTATTCAAAAAATAATTTTCAGCTGTCGCAAATTTCAAATCCGCCAGGGATTGCCTTTTCTATAGTAAATTATTCAAAAAATAATTTTATACTGTCGCAAATTTTAATTACGCCAGGGATTGCCTTTTCTATAGTAAATTATTCAAAAAATAATTTTTTACTGTCGCAAATTTTAAATCCGCCAGGGATTGCCTTTTCTATAGTAAACTTTTCAAAAAATAATTTTCTACTGTCGCAAATTTTAATTACGCCAGGGATTGCCTTTTCTATAGTAAATTTTGCAAAAAATAATTTTCAACTGTCGCAAATTTTAATTACGCCAGGGATTGCCTTTTCTATAGTAAACTTTTCAAAAAATAATTTTCAACTGTCGCAAATTTTAATTACGCCAGGGATTGCCTTTTCTATAGTAAATTATTCAAAAAATAATTTTATATTGTCGCAAATTTTAATTGCGCCAGGGATTGCCTTTTCTATAGTAAATTATTCAAAAAATAATTTTCAACTGTCGCAAATTTTAATTACGCCAGGGATTGCCTTTTCTATAGTAAATTATTCAAAAAATAAATTTCAACTGTCGCAAATTTTAATTGCGCCAGGGATTGCCTTTTCTATAGTAAATTATTCAAAAAATAATTTTTTACTGTCGCAAATTTTAAATATCCCAGGGATTGCCTTTTCTATAGTAAATTATTCAAAAAATAATTTTTTACTGTCGCAAATTTTAATTACGCCAGGGATTGCCTTTTCTATAGTAAATTATTCAAAAAATAATTTTCTACTGTCGCAAATTTCAAATCCGCCAGGGATTGCCTTTTCTATAGTAAACTTTTCAAAAAATAATTTTTTACTGTCGCAAATTTTAATTACGCCAGGGATTGCCTTTTCTATAGTAAATTATTCAAAAAATAATTTTATACTGTCGCAAATTTTAATTACGCCAGGGATTGCCTTTTCTATAGTAAATTATTCAAAAAATAATTTTATACTGTCGCAAATTTTAATTGCGCCAGGGATTGCCTTTTCTATAGTAAATTATTCAAAAAATAATTTTTTACTGTCGCAAATTTTAATTACGCCAGGGATTGCCTTTTCTATAGAAAATTATTCAAAAAATAATTTTCTACTGTCGCAAATTTTAATTACGCCAGGGATTGTCTTTTCTATAGTAAATTATTCAAAAAATAATTTTTTACTGTCGCAAATTTTAAATAAACCAGGGATTGCCTTTTCTATAGTAAATTATTCAAAAAATAATTTTATACTGTCGCAAATTTTAAATACGCCAGGGATTGCCTTTTCTATAGTAAATTTTGCAAAAAAATAATTTTTTACTGTCGCAAATTTCAAATCCGCCAGGGATTGCCTTTTCTATAGTAAATTATTCAAAAAATAATTTTTTACTGTCGCAAATTTTAAATCCGCCAGGGATTGCCTTTTCTATAGTAAACTTTTCAAAAAATAATTTTCTACTGTCGCAAATTTTAATTACGCCAGGGATTGCCTTTTCTATAGTAAATTTTGCAAAAAATAATTTTCAACTGTCGCAAATTTTAATTACGCCAGGGATTGCCTTTTCTATAGTAAACTTTTCAAAAAATAATTTTCAACTGTCGCAAATTTTAATTACGCCAGGGATTGCCTTTTCTATAGTAAATTATTCAAAAAATAATTTTATATTGTCGCAAATTTTAATTGCGCCAGGGATTGCCTTTTCTATAGTAAATTATTCAAAAAATAATTTTCAACTGTCGCAAATTTTAATTACGCCAGGGATTGCCTTTTCTATAGTAAATTATTCAAAAAATAAATTTCAACTGTCGCAAATTTTAATTGCGCCAGGGATTGCCTTTTCTATAGTAAATTATTCAAAAAATAATTTTTTACTGTCGCAAATTTTAAATATCCCAGGGATTGCCTTTTCTATAGTAAATTATTCAAAAAATAATTTTTTACTGTCGCAAATTTTAATTACGCCAGGGATTGCCTTTTCTATAGTAAATTATTCAAAAAATAATTTTCTACTGTCGCAAATTTCAAATCCGCCAGGGATTGCCTTTTCTATAGTAAACTTTTCAAAAAATAATTTTTTACTGTCGCAAATTTTAATTACGCCAGGGATTGCCTTTTCTATAGTAAATTATTCAAAAAATAATTTTATACTGTCGCAAATTTTAATTACGCCAGGGATTGCCTTTTCTATAGTAAATTATTCAAAAAATAATTTTATACTGTCGCAAATTTTAATTGCGCCAGGGATTGCCTTTTCTATAGTAAATTATTCAAAAAATAATTTTTTACTGTCGCAAATTTTAATTACGCCAGGGATTGCCTTTTCTATAGTAAATTATTCAAAAAATAATTTTCTACTGTCGCAAATTTTAATTACGCCAGGGATTGTCTTTTCTATAGTAAATTATTCAAAAAATAATTTTTTACTGTCGCAAATTTTAAATAAACCAGGGATTGCCTTTTCTATAGTAAATTATTCAAAAAATAATTTTATACTGTCGCAAATTTTAAATACGCCAGGGATTGCCTTTTCTATAGTAAATTTTGCAAAAAAATAATTTTTTACTGTCGCAAATTTCAAATCCGCCAGGGATTGCCTTTTCTATAGTAAATTATTCAAAAAATAATTTTTTACTATGGCAAGTTTTAATTGCGCCAGGGATTGCCTTTTCTATAGTAAATTATTCAAAAAATAATTTTCTACTGTCGCAAATTTTAATTACGCCAGGGATTGCCTTTTCTATAGTAAATTATTCAAAAAATAATTTTCAACTGTCGCAAATTTCAAATCCGCCAGGGATTGCCTTTTCGATAGTAAACTTTTCAAAATATAATTTTTTACTGTCGCAAATTTTAATTACGCCAGGGATTGCCTTTTCTATAGTAAATTATTCAAAAAATAATTTTATACTGTCGCAAATTTTAATTGCGCCAGGGATTGCCTTTTCTATAGTAAATTATTCAAAAAAAAATTTTTTACGGTCGCAAATTTTAATTACGCCAGGGATTGCCTTTTCTATAGTAAATTATTCAAAAATTAATTTTCTACTGTCGCAAATTTTAATTACGCCAGGGATTGCCTTTTCTATAGTAAATTATTCAAAAAATAATTTTCTACTGTCGCAAATTTTAATTACGCCAGGGATTGCCTTTTCTATAGTAAATTATTCAAAAAATAATTTTCAGCTGTCGCAAATTTCAAATCCGCCAGGGATTGCCTTTTCTATAGTAAATTATTCAAAAAATAATTTTATACTGTCGCAAATTTTAATTACGCCAGGGATTGCCTTTTCTATAGTAAATTATTCAAAAAATAATTTTTTACTGTCGCAAATTTTAAATCCGCCAGGGATTGCCTTTTCTATAGTAAACTTTTCAAAAAATAATTTTCTACTGTCGCAAATTTTAATTACGCCAGGGATTGCCTTTTCTATAGTAAATTTTGCAAAAAATAATTTTCAACTGTCGCAAATTTTAATTACGCCAGGGATTGCCTTTTCTATAGTAAACTTTTCAAAAAATAATTTTCAACTGTCGCAAATTTTAATTACGCCAGGGATTGCCTTTTCTATAGTAAATTATTCAAAAAATAATTTTATATTGTCGCAAATTTTAATTGCGCCAGGGATTGCCTTTTCTATAGTAAATTATTCAAAAAATAATTTTCAACTGTCGCAAATTTTAACTACGCCAGGGATTGCCTTTTCTATAGTAAATTATTCAAAAAATAAATTTCAACTGTCGCAAATTTTAATTGCGCCAGGGATTGCCTTTTCTATAGTAAATTATTCAAAAAATAATTTTTTACTGTCGCAAATTTTAAATATCCCAGGGATTACCTTTTCTATAGTAAATTATTCAAAAAATAATTTTTTACTGTCGCAAATTTTAATTACGCCAGGGATTGCCTTTTCTATAGTAAATTATTCAAAAAATAATTTTCTACTGTCGCAAATTTCAAATCCGCCAGGGATTGCCTTTTCTATAGTAAACTTTTCAAAAAATAATTTTTTACTGTCGCAAATTTTAATTACGCCAGGGATTGCCTTTTCTATAGTAAATTATTCAAAAAATAATTTTATACTGTCGCAAATTTTAATTACGCCAGGGATTGCCTTTTCTATAGTAAATTATTCAAAAAATAATTTTATACTGTCGCAAATTTTAATTGCGCCAGGGATTGCCTTTTCTATAGTAAATTATTCAAAAAATAATTTTTTACTGTCGCAAATTTTAATTACGCCAGGGATTGCCTTTTCTATAGTAAATTATTCAAAAAATAATTTTCTACTGTCGCAAATTTTAATTACGCCAGGGATTGTCTTTTCTATAGTAAATTATTCAAAAAATAATTTTTTACTGTCGCAAATTTTAAATAAACCAGGGATTGCCTTTTCTATAGTAAATTATTCAAAAAATAATTTTATACTGTCGCAAATTTTAAATACGCCAGGGATTGCCTTTTCTATAGTAAATTTTGCAAAAAAATAATTTTTTACTGTCGCAAATTTCAAATCCGCCAGGGATTGCCTTTTCTATAGTAAATTATTCAAAAAATAATTTTTTACTATGGCAAGTTTTAATTGCGCCAGGGATTGCCTTTTCTATAGTAAATTATTCAAAAAATAATTTTCTACTGTCGCAAATTTTAATTACGCCAGGGATTGCCTTTTCTATAGTAAATTATTCAAAAAATAATTTTCAACTGTCGCAAATTTCAAATCCGCCAGGGATTGCCTTTTCTATAGTAATTTA
The DNA here is from genome assembly GCA_963930735.1 of Dioctria linearis. Lineage (NCBI taxonomy): Eukaryota > Metazoa > Arthropoda > Insecta > Diptera > Asilidae > Dioctria > Dioctria linearis. Next base: position 13,276 of record CAWVNZ010002507.1, on the reverse strand, counting down.
TTCAAAAAATAATTTTCTACTGTCGCAAATTTTAATTACGCCAGGGATTGCCTTTTCTATAGTAAATTATTCAAAAAATAATTTTATACTGTCGCAAATTTTAAATACGCCAGGGATTGCCTTTTCTATAGTAAATTTTACAAAAAAATAATTTTTTACTGTGGCAAATTTCAAATCCGCGAGGGATTGCATTTTCTATAGTAAATTATTCAAAAAATAATTTTCTACTGTCGCAAATTTTAATTACGCCAGGGATTGCCTTTTCTATAGTAAATTATTCAAAAAATAATTTTATACTGTCGCAAATTTTAATTACGCCAGGGATTGCCTTTTCTATAGTAAATTATTCAAAAAATAATTTTCTACTGTCGCAAATTTTAATTACGCCAGGGATCGCCTTTTCTATAGTAAATTATTCAAAAAATAATTTTCTACTGTCGCAAATTTCAAATCCGCCAAGGATTGCCTTTTCGATAGTAAACTTTTCAAAAAATAATTTTTTACTGTCGCAAATTTTAATGACGCCAGGGATTGCCTTTTCTATAGTAAATTATTCAAAAAATAATTTTATACTGTCGCAAATTTTAATTGCGCCAGGGATTGCCTTTTCTATAGTAAATTATTCAAAAAATAATTTTTTACTGTCGCAAATTTTAATTACGCCAGGGATTGCCATTTCTATAGTAAATTATTCAAAAAATAATTTTCTACTGTCGCAAATTTTAATTACGCCAGGGATTGCCTTTTCTATAGTAAATTATTCAAAAAATAATTTTCTACTGTCGCAAATTTTAATTACGCCAGGGATTGCCTTTTCTATAGTAAATTATTCAAAAAATAATTTTCAATTGTCGCAAATTTTAAATCCGCCAGGGATTGCTTTTTCTATAGTAAATTATTCAAAAAATAATTTTCAACTGTCGCAAATTTCAAATCCGCCAGGGATTGCCTTTTCTATAGTAAATTATTCAAAAAATAATTTTATACTGTCGCAAATTTTAATTGCGCCAGGGATTGCCTTTTCTATAGTAAATTATTCAAAAAATAATTTTCTACTGTCGCAAATTTTAATTGCGCCAGGGATTGCCTTTTCTATAGTAAATTATTCAAAAAATAATTTTCAACTGTCGCAAATTTTAATTACGCCAGGGATTGCCTTTTCTGTAGTAAATTATTCAAAAAATAATTTTATACTGTCGCAAATTTTAATTGCGCCAGGGATTGCCTTTTCTATAGTAAATTATTCAAAAAATAATTTTCAACTGTCGCAAATTTTAATTACGCCAGGGATTGCCATTTCTATAATAAATTATTCAAAAAATAATTTTCAACTGTCGCAAATTTTAATTACGCCAGGGATTGCCTTTTCTATAGTAAATTATTCAAAAAATAATTTTTTACTGTCGCAAATTTTAATTACGCCAGGGATTGCCTTTTCTATAGTAAATTATTCAAAAAATAATTTTCTACTGTCGCAAATTTTAATTACGCCAGGGATTGTCTTTTCTATAGTAAATTATTCAAAAAATAATTTTTTACTGTCGCAAATTTTAAATAAACCAGGGATTGCCTTTTCTATAGTAAATTATTCAAAAAATAATTTTATACTGTCGCAAATTTTAAATACGCCAGGGATTGCCTTTTCTATAGTAAATTTTGCAAAAAAATAATTTTTTACTGTCGCAAATTTCAAATCCGCCAGGGATTGCCTTTTCTATAGTAAATTATTCAAAAAATAATTTTTTACTATGGCAAGTTTTAATTGCGCCAGGGATTGCCTTTTCTATAGTAAATAATTCAAAAAATAATTTTCTACTGTCGCAAATTTTAATTACGCCAGGGATTGCCTTTTCTATAATAAATTATTCAAAAAATAATTTTCAACTGTCGCAAATTTCAAATCCGCCAGGGATTGCCTTTTCTATAATAATTTATTCAAAAAATAATTTTCTACTGTCGCAAATTTTAATTACGCCAGGGATTGCCTTTTCTATAGTAAATTATTCAAAAAATAATTTTATACTGTCGCAAATTTTAAATACGCCAGGGATTGCCTTTTCTATAGTAAATTTTGCAAAAAAATAATTTTTTACTGTGGCAAATTTCAAATCCGCCAGGGATTGCCTTTTCTATAGTAAATTATTCAAAAAATAATTTTCTACTGTCGCAAATTTTAATTACGCCAGGGATTGCCTTTTCTATAGTAAATTATTCAAAAAATAATTTTATACTGTCGCAAATTTTAATTACGCCAGGGATTGCCTTTTCTATAGTAAATTATTCAAAAAATAATTTTCTACTGTCGCAAATTTTAATTACGCCAGGGATTGCCTTTTCTATAGTAAATTATTCAAAAAATTATTTTCTACTGTCGCAAATTTCAAATCCGCCAAGGATTGCCTTTTCGATAGTAAACTTTTCAAAAAATAATTTTTTACTGTCGCAAATTTTAATGACGCCAGGGATTGCCTTTTCTATAGTAAATTATTCAAAAAATAATTTTATACTGTCGCAAATTTTAATTGCGCCAGGGATTGCCTTTTCTATATTAAATTATTCAAAAAATAATTTTTTACTGTCGCAAATTTTAATTACGCCAGGGATTGCCTTTTCTATAGTAAATTATTCAAAAAATAATTTTCTACTGTCGCAAATTTTAATTACACCAGGGATTGCCTTTTCTATAGTAAATTATTCAAAAAATAATTTTCTACTGTCGCAAATTTTTATTACGCCAGGGATTGCCTTTTCTATAGTAAATTATTCAAAAAATAATTTTCAACTGTCGCAAATTTTAAATCCGCCAGGGATTGCCTTTTCTATAGTAAATTATTCAAAAAATAATTTTCTACTGTCGCAAATTTTAATTACGCCAGGGATTGCCTTTTCTATAGTAAATTATTCAAAAAATAATTTTCTACTGTCGCAAATTTTAACTACGCCAGGGATTGCCTTTTCTATAGTAAATTATTCAAAAAATAATTCTCAACTGTCGCAAATTTTAAATCCGCCAGGGATTGCCTTTTCTATAGTAAATTATTCAAAAAATAATTTTCAACTGTCGCAAATTTCAAATCCGCCAGGGATTGCCTTTTCTATAGTAAATTATTCAAAAAATAATTTTATACTGTCGCAAATTTTAATTGCGCCAGGGATTGCCTTTTCTATAGTAAATTATTCAAAAAATAATTGTATACTGTCGCAAATTTTAATTACGCCAGGGATTGCCTTTTCTATAGTAAATTATTCAAAAAATAATTTTCTACTGTCGCAAATTTTAATTACGCCAGGGATTGCCTATTCTATAGTAAATTATTCAAAAAATAATTTTCAACTGTAGCAAATTTTAATTACGCCAGGGATTGCCTTTTCTATAGTAAATTATTCAAAAAATAATTTTCTACTGTCGCAAATTTTAATTACGCCAGGGATTGCCTTTTCTATAGTAAATTATTCAAGAAATAATTTTCTACTGTCGCAAATTTTAATTACGCCAGGGATTGCCTTTTCTATAGTAAATTATTCAAAAAATAATTTTATACTGTCGCAAATTTTAATTGCGCCAGGAATTGCCTTTTCTATAGTAAATTATTCAAAAAATAATTTTTTACTGTCGCAAATTTTAATTACGCCAGGGATTGCCTTTTCTATAGTAAATTATTCAAAAAATAATTTTCAACTGTCGCAAATTTTAATTACGCCAGGGATTGTCTTTTCTATAGTAATTTATTCAAAAAATAATTTTCTACTGTCGCAAATTTTAATTACGCCAGGGATTGCCTTTTCTATAGTAAATTATTCAAAAAATAATTTTATACTGTCGCAAATTTTAAATACGCCAGGGATTGCCTTTTCTATAGTAAATTTTGCAAAAAAATAATTTTTTACTGTCGCAAATTTCAAATCCGCCAGGGATTGCCTTTTCTATAGTAAATTATTCAAAAAATAATTTTCTACTGTCGCAAATTTTAATTACGCCAGGGATTGCCTTTTCTATAGTAAATTATTCAAAAAATAATTTTATACTGTCGCAAATTTTAATTACGCCAGGGATTGCCTTTTCTATAGTAAATTATTCAAAAAATAATTTTCTACTGTCGCAAATTTTAATTACGCCAGGGATTGCCGTTTCTATAGTAAATTATTCAAAAAATAATTTTATACTGTCGCAAATTTTAATTACGCCAGGGATTGCCTTTTCTATAGTAAATTATTCAAAAAATAATTTTATACTGTCGCAAATTTTAATTGCGCCAGGGATTGCCTTTTCTATAGTAAATTATTCAAAAAATAATTTTTTACTGTCGCAAATTTTAAATATCCCAGGGATTGCCTTTTCTATAGAAAATTATTCAAAAAATAATTTTCAACTGTCGCAAATTTCAAATCCGCCAGGGATTGCCTTTTCTATAGTAATTTATTCAAAAAATAATTTTCTACTGTCGCAAATTTTAATTACGCTAGGGATTGCCTTTTCTATAGTAAATTATTCAAAAAATAATTTTATACTGTCGCAAATTTTAAATACGCCAGGGATTGCCTTTTTTATAGTAAATTTTGCAAAAAAATAATTTTTTACTGTGGCAAATTTCAAATCCGCCAGTGATTGCCTTTTCTATAGTAAATTATTCAAAAAATAATTTTCTACTGTCGCAAATTTTAATTACGCCAGGGATTGCCTTTTCTGTAGTAAATTATTCAAAAAATAATTTTATACTGTCGCAAATTTTAATTACGCCAGTGATTGCCTTTTCTATAGTAAATTATTCAAAAAATAATTTTATACTGTCGCAAATTTTAATTGCGCCAGGGATTGCCTTTTCTATAGTAAATTATTCAAAAAATAATTTTTTACTGTCGCAAATTTTAAATATCCCAGGGATTGCCTTTTCTGTAGTAAATTATTCAAAAAATAATTTTATACTGTCGCAAATTTTAAATACGCCAGGGATTGCCTTTTCTATAGTAAATTTTGCAAAAAAATAATTTTTTACTGTCGCAAATTTCAAATCCGCCAGGGATTGCCTTTTCTATAGTAAATTATTCAAAAAATAATTTTCTACTGTCGCAAATTTTAATTACGCCAGGGATTGCCTTTTCTATAGCAAATTATTCAAAAAATAATTTTCTACTGTCGCAAATTTTAAATACGCCAGGGATTGCCTTTTCTATAGTAAATTATTCAAAAAAATAATTTTATACTGTCGCAAATTTTAATTACGCCAGGGATTGCCTTTTCTATAGTAAATTATTCAAAAAATAATTTTTTACTGTCGCAAATTTTAATTGCGCCAGGGATTGCCTTTTCTATAGTAAATTATTCAAAAAATAATTTTCAACTGTCGCAAATTTCAAATCCGCCAGGGATTGCCTTTTCTATAGTAAATTATTCAAAAAATAATTTTCAACTGTCGCAAATTTCAAATCCGCCAGGGACTGCCTTTTCTATAGTAAATTATTCAAAAAATAATTTTCAACTGTCGCAAATTTTAATTACGCCAGGGATTGCCTTTTCTATAGTAAATTATTCAAAAAATAATTTTCTACTGTCGCAAATTTCAAATCCGCCAGGGATTGCCTTTTCTATAGTAAATTATTCAAAAAATGATTTTTTACTATCGCAAGTTTTAATTGCGCCAGGGATTGCCTTTTCTATAGTAAATTTTTCAAAAAATAATTTTCAACTGTCGCAAATTTTAATTACGCCAGCGATTGCCTTTTCTATAGTAAATTATTCAAAAAATAATTTTCTACTGACGCAAATTTCAAATCCGCCAGGGATTGCCTTTTCTATAGTAAATTATTCAAAAAATAATTTTATACTGTCGCAAATTTTAATTGCGCCAGGGATTGCGTTTTCTATAGTAAATTATTCAAAAAATAATTTTCTACTGTCGCAAATTTCAAATCCGCCAGGGATTGCCTTTTCTATAGTAAACTTTTCAAAAAATAATTTTTTACTGTCGCAAATTTTAATTACGCCAGGGATTGCCTTTTCTATAGTAAATTATTCAAAAAATAATTTTATACTGTCGCAAATTTTAATTACGCCAGGGATTGCCTTTTCTATAGTAAATTATTCAAAAAATAATTTTCTACTGTCGCAAATTTTAATTACGCCAGGGATTGCCTTTTCTATAGTAAATTATTCAAAAAATAGATTTATACTGTCGCAAATTTTAATTGCGCCAGGGATTGCCTTTTCTATAGTAAATTATTCAAAAAATAATTTTCAACTGTCGCAAATTTTAATTACGCCAGGGATTGCCTTTTCTATAGTAAATTATTCAAAAAATAATTTTCAACTGTCGCAAATTTTAGTTGCGCCAGGGATTGCCTTTTCTATAGTAAATTATTCAAAAAATAATTTTTTACTGTCGCAAATTTTAAATATCCCAGGGATTGCCTTTTCTATAGTAAATTATTCAAAAAATAATTTTTTACTGTCGCAAATTTTAATTACGCCAGGGATTGCCTTTTCTATAGTAAATTATTCAAAAAATAATTTTCTACTGTCGCAAATTTCAAATCCGCCAGGGATTGCCCTTTCTATAGTAAACTTTTCAAAAAATAATTTTTTACTGTCGCAAATTTTAATTACGCCAGAGTTTGCCTTTTCTATAGTAAATTATTCAAAAAATAATTTTATACTGTCGCAAATTTTAATTACGCCAGGGATTGCCTTTTCTATAGTAAATTATTCAAAAAATAATTTTATACTGTCGCAAATTTTAATTGCGCCAGGGATTGCCTTTTCTATAGTAAATTATTCAAAAAATAATTTTCAACTGTCGCAAATTTTAATTACGCCAGGGATTGCCTTTTCTATAGTAAATTATTCAAAAAATAATTTTCAACTGTCGCAAATTTGAGTTGCGCCAGGGATTGCCTTTTCTATAGTAAATTATTCAAAAAATAATTTTTTACTGTCGCAAATTTTAAATATCCCAGGGATTGCCTTTTCTATAGTAAATTATTCAAAAAATAATTTTTTACTGTCGCAAATTTTAATTACGCCAGGGATTGCCTTTTCTATAGTAAATTATTCAAAAAATAATTTTCAACTGTCGCAAATTTCAAATCCGCCAGGGATTGCCTTTTCTATAGTAATTTATTCAAAAAATAATTTTCTACTGTCGCAAATTTTAATTACGCCAGGGATTGCCTTTTCTATAGTAAATTATTCAAAAAATAATTTTATACTGTCGCAAATTTTAAATACGCCAGGGATTGCCTTTTCTATTGTAAATTTTGCAAAAAAATAATTTTTTACTGTGGCAAATTTCAAATCCGCCAGGGATTGCCTTTTCTATAGTAAATTATTCAAAAAATAATTTTCTACTGTCGCAAATTTTAATTACGCCAGGGATTGCCTTTTCTATAGTAAATTATTCAAAAAATAATTTTATACTGTCGCAAATTTTAATTACGCCAGGGATTGCCTTTTCTATAGTAAATTATTCAAAAAATAATTTTCTACTGTCGCAAATTTTAATTACGCCAGGGATTGCCTTTTCTATAGTAAATTATTCAAAAAATAATTTTATACTGTCGCAAATTTTAATTATGCCAGGGATTGCCTTTTCTATAGTAAATTATTCAAAAAATAATTTTATACTGTCGCAAATTTTAATTACGCCAGGGATTGCCTTTTCTATAGTAAATTATTCAAAAAATAATTTTTTACTGTCGCAAATTTTAAATATCCCAGGGACTGCCTTTTCTATAGAATATTATTCAAAAACTAATTTTCAACTGTCGCAAATTTCAAATCCGCCAGGGATTGCCTTTTCTATAGTAATTTATTCAAAAAATAATTTTCTACTGTCGCAAATTTTAATTACGCCAGGGATTGCCTTTTCTATAGTAAATTATTCAAAAAATAATTTTATACTGTCGCAAATTTTAAATACGCCAGGGATTGCCTTTTCTATAGTAAATTTTGCAAAAAAATAATTTTTTAATGTGGCAAATTTCAAATCCGCCAGGGATTGCCTTTTCTATAGTAAATTATTCAAAAAATAATTTTCTACTGTCGCAAATTTTAATTACGCCAGGGATTGCCTTTTCTATAGTAAGTTATTCAAAAAATAATTTTATACTGTCGCAAATTTTAATTACGCCAGTGATTGCCTTTTCTATAGTAAATTTTTCAAAAAATAATTTTCAACTGTCGCAAATTTTAATTACGCCAGCGATTGCCTTTTCTATAGTAAATTATTCAAAAAATAATTTTCTACTGACGCAAATTTCAAATCCGCCAGGGATTGCCTTTTCTATAGTAAATTATTCAAAAAATAATTTTATACTGTCGCAAATTTTAATTGCGCCAGGGATTGCGTTTTCTATAGTAAATTATTCAAAAAATAATTTTCTACTGTCGCAAATTTCAAATCCGCCAGGGATTGCCTTTTCTATAGTAAACTTTTCAAAAAATAATTTTTTACTGTCGCAAATTTTAATTACGCCAGGGATTGCCTTTTCTATAGTAAATTATTCAAAAAATAATTTTATACTGTCGCAAATTTTAATTACGCCAGGGATTGCCTTTTCTATAGTAAATTATTCAAAAAATAATTTTCTACTGTCGCAAATTTTAATTACGCCAGGGATTGCCTTTTCTATAGTAAATTATTCAAAAAATAGATTTATACTGTCGCAAATTTTAATTGCGCCAGGGATTGCCTTTTCTATAGTAAATTATTCAAAAAATAATTTTCAACTGTCGCAAATTTTAATTACGCCAGGGATTGCCTTTTCTATAGTAAATTATTCAAAAAATAATTTTCAACTGTCGCAAATTTTAGTTGCGCCAGGGATTGCCTTTTCTATAGTAAATTATTCAAAAAATAATTTTTTACTGTCGTAAATTTTAAATATCCCAGGGATTGCCTTTTCTATAGTAAATTATTCAAAAAATAATTTTTTACTGTCGCAAATTTTAATTACGCCAGGGATTGCCTTTTCTATAGTAAATTATTCAAAAAATAATTTTCTACTGTCGCAAATTTCAAATCCGCCAGGGATTGCCTTTTCTATAGTAAACTTTTCAAAAAATAATTTTTTACTGTCGCAAATTTTAATTACGCCAGAGTTTGCCTTTTCTATAGTAAATTATTCAAAAAATAATTTTATACTGTCGCAAATTTTAATTACGCCAGGGATTGCCTTTTCTATAGTAAATTATTCAAAAAATAATTTTATACTGTCGCAAATTTTAATTGCGCCAGGGATTGCCTTTTCTATAGTAAATTATTCAAAAAATAATTTTCAACTGTCGCAAATTTTAATTACGCCAGGGATTGCCTTTTCTATAGTAAATTATTCAAAAAATAATTTTCAACTGTCGCAAATTTGAGTTGCGCCAGGGATTGCCTTTTCTATAGTAAATTATTCAAAAAATAATTTTTTACTGTCGCAAATTTTAAATATCCCAGGGATTGCCTTTTCTATAGTAAATTATTCAAAAAATAATTTTTTACTGTCGCAAATTTTAATTACGCCAGGGATTGCCTTTTCTATAGTAAATTATTCAAAAAATAATTTTCAACTGTCGCAAATTTCAAATCCGCCAGGGATTGCCTTTTCTATAGTAATTTATTCAAAAAATAATTTTCTACTGTCGCAAATTTTAATTACGCCAGGGATTGCCTTTTCTATAGTAAATTATTCAAAAAATAATTTTATACTGTCGCAAATTTTAAATACGCCAGGGATTGCCTTTTCTATTGTAAATTTTGCAAAAAAATAATTTTTTACTGTGGCAAATTTCAAATCCGCCAGGGATTGCCTTTTCTATAGTAAATTATTCAAAAAATAATTTTCTACTGTCGCAAATTTTAATTACGCCAGGGATTGCCTTTTCTATAGTAAATTATTCAAAAAATAATTTTATACTGTCGCAAATTTTAATTACGCCAGGGATTGCCTTTTCTATAGTAAATTATTCAAAAAATAATTTTCTACTGTCGCAAATTTTAATTACGCCAGGGATTGCCTTTTCTATAGTAAATTATTCAAAAAATAATTTTATACTGTCGCAAATTTTAATTATGCCAGGGATTGCCTTTTCTATAGTAAATTATTCAAAAAATAATTTTATACTGTCGCAAATTTTAATTACGCCAGGGATTGCCTTTTCTATAGTAAATTATTCAAAAAATAATTTTTTACTGTCGCAAATTTTAAATATCCCAGGGACTGCCTTTTCTATAGAATATTATTCAAAAACTAATTTTCAACTGTCGCAAATTTCAAATCCGCCAGGGATTGCCTTTTCTATAGTAATTTATTCAAAAAATAATTTTCTACTGTCGCAAATTTTAATTACGCCAGGGATTGCCTTTTCTATAGTAAATTATTCAAAAAATAATTTTATACTGTCGCAAATTTTAAATACGCCAGGGATTGCCTTTTCTATAGTAAATTTTGCAAAAAAATAATTTTTTACTGTGGCAAATTTCAAATCCGCCAGGGATTGCCTTTTCTATAGTAAATTATTCAAAAAATAATTTTCTACTGTCGCAAATTTTAATTACGCCAGGGATTGCCTTTTCTATAGTAAGTTATTCAAAAAATAATTTTATACTGTCGCAAATTTTAATTACGCCAGTGATTGCCTTTTCTATAGTAAATTATTCAAAAAATAATTTTATACTGTCGCAAATTTTAATTGCGCCAGGGATTGCCTTTTCTATAGTAAATTATTCAAAAAATAATTTTTTACTGTCGCAAATTTTAAATATCCCAGGGATTGCCTTTTCTATTGTAAATTATTCAAAAAATAATTTTATACTGTCGCAAATTTTAAATACGCCAGGGATTGCCTTTTCTATAGTAAATTTTGCAAAAAAATAATTTTTTACTGTCGCAAATTTCAAATCCGCCAGGGATTGCCTTTTCTATAGTAAATTATTCAAAAAATAATTTTCTACTGTCGCAAATTTTAATTACGCCAGGGATTGCCTTTTCTATAGTAAATTATTCAAAAAATAATTTTCCACTGTCGCAAATTTTGAATACGCCAGGGATTGCCTTTTCTATAGTAAATTATTCAAAAAATAATTTTATACTCTCGCAAATTTTAATTACGCCAGGGATTGCCTTTTCTATAGTAAATTATTCAAAAAATAATTTTTTACTGTCGCAAATTTTAATTTCGCCAGGGATTGCCTTTTCTATAGTAAATTATTCAAAAAATAATTTTCAACTGTCGCAAAATTCAAATCCGCCAAGGATTGCCTTTTCTATAGTAAATTATTCAAAAAATAATTTTCAACTGTCGCAAATTTCAAATCCGCCAGGGACTGCCTTTTCTATAGTAAATTATTCAAAAAATAATTTTATACTGTCGCAAATTTTAATTACGCCAGGGATTGCCTTTTCTATAGTAAATTATTCAAAAAATAATTTTTTACTGTCGCAAATTTTAAATCCGCCAGGGATTGCCTTTTCTATAGTAAATTATTCAAAAAATAATTTTCAACTGTCGCAAATTTTAATTACGCCAGGGATTGCCTTTTCTATAGTAAATTATTCAAAAAATAATTTTCTACTGTCGCAAATATTAAATATCCCAGGGATTGCCTTTTCTATAGTAAATTATTCAAAAAATAATTTTTTACTATCGCAAGTTTTAATTGCGCCAGGGATTGCCTTTTCTATAGTAAATTATTCAAAAAATAATTTTCAACTGTCGCAAATTTCAAATCCGCCAGGGATTGCCTTTTCTATAGTACATTATTCAAAAAATAATTTTCAACTGTCGCAAATTTCAAATCCGCCAGGGATTGCCTTTTCTATTGTAAATTATTCAAAAAATAATTTTCAACTGTCGCAAATTTTAATTGCGCCAGGGATTGCCTTTTCTATAGTAAATTATTCAAAAAAATAATTTTTTACTGTCGCAAATTTTAAATATCCCAGGGATTGCCTTTTCTATAGTAAATTATTCAAAAAATAATTTTCTACTGTCGCAAATTTTAATTACGCCAGGGATTGCCTTTTCTATTGTAAATTATTCAAAAAATAATTTTCAACTGTCGCAAATTTTAATTACGCCAGGGATTGCCTTTTCTATAGTAAATTATTCAAAAAATAATTTTCTACTGTCGCAAATTTTAAATATCCCAGGGATTGCCTTTTCTATAGTAAATTATTCAAAAAATTATTTTTTACTATCGCAAGTTTTAATTGCGCCAGGGATTGCCTTTTCTATAGTAAATTATTCAAAAAATAATTTTCAACTGTCGCAAATTTCAAATCCGCCAGGGATTGCCTTTTCTATAGTACATTATTCAAAAAATAATTTTCAACTGTCGCAAATTTCAAATCCGCCAGGGATTGCCTTTTCTATAGTAAATTATTCAAAAAATAATTTTATACTGTCGCAAATTTTAATTGCGCCAGGGATTGCCTTTTCTATAGTAAATTATTCAAAAAATAATTTTCAACTGTCGCAAATTTTAATTACGCCAGGGATTGCCTTTTCTATAGTAAATTATTCAAAAAATAATTTTCTACTGTCGCAAATTTCAAATCCGCCAGGGATTGCCTTTTCTATAGTAAATTATTCAAAAAATGATTTTTTACTATCGCAGGTTTTAATGGCGCCAGGGATTGCCTTTTCTATAGTAAATTATTCAAAAAATAATTTTCAACTGTCGCAAATTTTAATTACGCCAGCGATTGCCTTTTCTATAGTAAATTATTCAAAAAACAATTTTCTACTGACGCAAATTTCAAATCCGCCAGGGATTGCCTTTTCTATAGTAAATTATTCAAAAAATAATTTTATACTGTCGCAAATTTTAATTGCGCCAGGGATTGCGTTTTCTATAGTAAATTATTCAAAAAATAATTTTCTACTGTCGCAAATTTCAAATCCGCCAGGGATTGCCTTTTCTATAGTAAACTTTTCAAAAAATAATTTTTTACTGTCGCAAATTTTAATTACGCCAGGGATTGCCTTTTCTATAGTAAATTATTCAAAAAATAATTTTATACTGTCGCAAATTTTAATTACGCCAGGGATTGCCTTTTCTATAGTAAATTATTCAAAAATAATTTTCTACTGTCGCAAATTTTAATTACGCCAGGGATTGCCTTTTCTATAGTAAATTATTCAAAAAATAGATTTATACTGTCGCAAATTTTAATTGCGCCAGGGATTGCCTTTTCTATAGTAAATTATTCAAAAAATAATTTTCAACTGTCGCAAATTTTAATTACGCCAGGGATTGCCTTTTCTATAGTAAATTATTCAAAAAATAATTTT